>JWHW01052809.1:111184-124677 GCA_000931545.1 Papilio glaucus | reverse complement strand
TAAAAATTGTAATTTTAAAATTCGACTTACAAAAATTTATCCCTGACGTTTCCTTTCCAAGTCTCTTAGTTTCGTTGTCAACTCCTCGCCAAATGATTCTCTGTACTTTACACTGATATTGTCTAACAAAGCATATAGAGTTTCATATTTCCTATCCGACACAATTAAACATTTATTATGGCACGCCACGACACTGAAGCCGGACGCCGACATTTCCACTGTGAACTCTTCATTTTCGTGAGTGATTATTTTTAGGTATATTTTTTGATCGCTACTTCTCAAGTCTGGGGCGACGATTGCTTCTTTTACGTGTTTCCGAACATCTTTCAACGCAGCCTCTGCCTCCAGCGGCCACGTCTCTTTGTCCAACACTTGTTCAGTCATTGTTCTGTTTTAAGAAAAATGGTTAAGTAATTTGAAATTGATTTATAAAAATGCTGTGAGGAAATGATTGCGCCAGAAAAAATGTTATGTGGAAGTGTAAGTTCAACGGTCATTAACCAAGGGACCTACGAGGACTCATTCAACCACACTGATGACATAGTAGAATATTCGATATGTAAATTTGACGCGCTCGAAGATGTACAGAAATCCGCTTCGGCTCCCCAACCATTAATGATGTAGCGAACATATAGAAGTGATTTCAAAATCATACTAATTTATGTATATTTTTTTGTCAGATTAAAGTTTCTCCAGGACTGGATAGACGAGGGACCGCCGACGGTGTTTTGGATATCAGGCTTTTACTTCACGCAGTCATTCTTGACGGGGGTGTTGCAGAACTACTCGCGTCACAACCGCATACCCATAGACAACGTGCACTTTGAGTTCACCATAACCAGCATGGAGGCTGAATGCGACAAAGAACCTACTTTCGGAGTTTATTGTAAGGTAAGTCAACAGAAAATGTCTCAATATCGATTGACAGGAGATTCTATAGATCGTTGAATGTTGAAGTTGTTTTGTTTATCTATGGCTTGTCGTATTTTTTATAACGGTTTTGACACAATTTCTTATCTATGATACATGCAGCAAAGGAAACAAATGGATAATCAGGGTCAAGAACACAGTATGTATGTTTGGGTGAGTTTTGTCGCAGTATAAACACAGTGGTATGCAAAGAACAATTTTTACAACTCTCTTTTTAATTTTATTGTTTTAGAATTTAGATTAATACAGGATCACTTTTTCCTGGAAATTAATACCAACCTGAACTTTAGGTTGACCTTTATCATTGTTTTTTTTTTTAATTCTATTTTATGATGGCCTCTTAATCATCAGCTTTAAATGATACACTGAGCACAATCAAGTGGCTTCTCCATATGAACTTTTCCTACACCAATGGAATGTGGTGTTAAATGTGAGAGGATTTTAAATTTAATGAGATGCATAGGATAGCATGAAAATCTGCTAATATAAGGAGCAAAGGCCATACCAAATAATTGCATTTCATAACTGAGTTGCCTGCTTATTCTGAGCTCATATTTGAGCCTCATTGTTAATAATATTTTAAACTTTATACCTTTAAATTTATTTTATGTTTACAGGGACTTTTCTTGGAAGGTGCCAGATGGAATCGTCAAACCATGCAAATGGATGAGTCCTATCCGAAAATCCTTTTTGACACCATACCAATAATCTGGTTCAAACCGGCTCTAATTGAAAAATTCAACCCACCACCTAGTTACTTTTGTCCCATATACAAAACTAGTGAGAGAAGAGGTGTCCTGGCGACCACAGGACATTCCAGTAACTTTGTAATGTACATCACATTGAGAACTGATATACCAGAGAAACATTGGATCAACAGAGGTGTTGCAAGTTTGACACAGCTAGATGATTAGAAAAAAAAAAGACCAAAGACAAGACCAGACCAAATATACAAGCAGTAATCCATATGATGCCAAACTTGTGCCTCAAAAAGCTGGAGGCTGTCGCACTGGCAAGAAATGCTACTTCTTATTCTTCTAATGGACACCAAAGTTTTTGGGTGCTAACTTAGCTAAATCTTCGTCCTTGTAGACATTCATATGTGGCACAGGTTGTTGCAGGAATCGAGAAACTAAATTAGTGAAGTATAACATAAGAATTTTAAAGGACTTTCCTTATGGGTACTTGAAATTACAACAATCCTACTACATTTAGAAATAATGATGTTGTTTTACAAACAAAAATAAAATAGTATTATTTTTATACGTAATTAATTACTTATTTTTTAAGTTAGTTTAATGATTATATTAAATATAACAATAAACAAATATTGTTCTATATGAATTTCAAATAAAGACATTCTCAATGTACATTTTTCTTTTTTGTTACTCTCTATTAGTTTTGCATGAAGCAACAAATGAGAAAAAAAATAAAATTAAGGTGGGAATGATAAACAAGATAGATATTATTAAGAAATAAATAAGGAATATCATCAAAGCAATTGAAATGAAATGATTAATTATTGACATTTTGTTGCCGCATTATAAGCCACTAAAACATCTTGGAGTGTGACTCATTGGAGGAAAATTGATATTCAAAAATCAGTGAATATTCTTCAGTGTACCATAAGAATGCTCGCACGCTGGTCCTTATTTTTTTTTATGGAATAAGGTGGCAAACAAGCAAGCGGTTCACCTGATGTTAGGCGAGCGCTACCCATAAACATCCACAACAAGCACTTGTGTTGCAGATGCATTACCTACCTTTAGTGGACAGAGGAGGGCACAGACAGGAAAAAGGATATTTCCTTTTCCCCGCCAACCCCCTTCCCATTCAATCCTCTTCCGGTTACCATCCTGTCCTTATGAAAAAAGGGTGGGAAGCGGAAGAGGAGGAGTGAAATTAAGCCTCCGGCACCTCACTCATCAGACGAAATGCAGAGTACTTCTACTTCACGCCTGTTTTCTGTGAGGTTGTGGTATTTCACCGGTCGAGCCGGTTCATTCGTGCAACTGATGTTGTTGTTGTGGGCTCTACCACTGTTATAGAATATAGAAACAAATACAAATAGTGAAAATTCTATTTAAGAATCTCTTTTAAAAAGGAAAAACTTAGAGTGATATTCTAAAATACATGTTTTGTTGTTGTATAGACATGAAATTTTTAATCAACTACATTTCATATCCCTAATATATATTCTTCTAATCGTAAAAAAATAAAAGTATTTTTATTTGCAAACATTTTAAAAAATTGTTTACTTACCACTAGAAAATTGTTCTCGATAAGTGTATGAATCCTAACATGTGACTGTAAAACATGAGAATATTGGAAATAAGAATAAGTATAATGGAAAATTATAAAAGTATACAAATGTTGTGATTCTGTTTTACTTATACTCACTGAAAAATATCATCACGTCCTCAAATTTGATTTGTATAAATCTCACTAAATGTCATCGTTCAAAATGTACTTTTTTATCAGCCTAGGTTGATCCATAGGAAAAAGCAACATGATACATGAGCCATGAGAAGGATGGCAACACTAAAATTTGAGCACATAAAAAACCGTCATACACATGTAGTTGATCAAACCAAAATATTAAATAGCTATTGTACATACCAGTACTTATAATTGTATTAGCCATTATTACACCGTACTGAAATAGGTTCGGTTACATATAATGCGGCGATAGTTACACATTTCAACTTTTTCATGTGATATCTTAAAAAATAAATTGAGTACTTATTTAACAAACTTTAGTCTCATTCGTATAATAAGGCCAGAAGTCAAGCTAATTCTACAGTAATTAACTTCCGCTATGCTATATATTATAACTAAATGTTAGAACAACATTCCACCCCCAATTAAATCTGTTCCAATCCAGATATGCTTTTAACTAAACATAAAGCTTATGTTGTTGCAAAGCATAAGACTGTAGTGGAAGCTGTGTATCTAAAATATATATAAGACGAATAGAGACCTATTCGTTGCCACTATATTCTTAAAAATGTTTTATTTAATTCATGTAGCTCTATGCATATCTGTATAGTTAATGCAGTAGCGACAAGAATGAAGTATTTTCTTTACTTTGGCCGGATGCCTGTCTGACGCCAAGTCTCCACGGGAAAACCATAGTATAAAAAATAATTACGAAAAATAAAGTCGGCGTGCACTACGTGGAAATCAGCGACTGTCTGATTACTCAGACTCAGATGTGTAGTCCAATTTTATCCATTTTATCGCAGAGCAAAAACTCATGTTCCAGCAGTCACAGCAAAATACACAAGTCGTTTTAACTTTAATAACGCTCCCTGAATGCCTAAGACAAGAGCGTTGACAAATATTTTATTCCGTGATTATCAGTGGATATGCTTAAAATATATCGCAGACTGGCCATTATAAAGCTTGATGTCATTCGATAAAAGCAATCATTGTAATAGTGAGGTAATAGAGCTCCTCGGTTTTCGTTTGCTACTAATCACATATAAAATTAATCCTAAGTTTAATAAAAGCTGGGGGTTCACCTGGGGGTTTTTAGTTCCACATAAATTAAAATGAATACTGGAGCATCACTCCAACACCAATTATCTATCTATTTCAGTGTAATTTTTACACAAAATTACGTAATTAAAACTTTTCTAAGCAAAAAGGAATATCTTTTTTTAATGTGTTTGAATATCTATTCAACTTTAATCAATTGAGTATTTCGGTCATTAATGATAGTTACTGTTTTATAAGTTATTTAGAAATTATTTGCTTATTATTTGACGCTCAAGCTAAAAAAGTTGTATTAACTTGAGAAGCTTTTATAATATATGTGTCAAATAATTTTCTGATAGTAAATAATTGTGCTGTATATTAAAATGAAATTGTAAATAGATGCGTAAAATGGAACTAGATAATTTGTTGCTTTTTGTTGTGTCTTACAGATGGCGCACGGAACCTTGTATACTGCGTATGCCGATCTGACGTTTTTGGTTATTTTTGTTCTCGCCTCGTGTTTACTTTAGTGTCTAATTTTGGTCCAATTGCGAAAATTTTGTTGTGCAACACCTCAAAAGTTAATATTTCGATAGAGAATCGTGTCCTGACACTGAATAGTATCGATCCGCGGTTCCGGACTAGATATATGTATACAGTTTTATCACGTGGTGGTGTGATTTATATAATTCTTGTTTACCGCACTAGTCGAAACTTTGCGCATGTGCGTCCCGTCCGTAACCTCAAAGTGTAGAACGGGGACGGATTCGGCAGTTTCCGGATATCCGGGTGGTTTGTTGGAGCTGTGATGTGCCATCGCGAGGGTGTGCACCCCGCGGGACAGCGTTGGTGAAACACGCGCCGGAGATGGCTCAAACTCAGTTCACGCGGAGCTCGGAGAGCGACGCATGGGCGCTGCTCGCGCTCAAGTCGGCGCCCGCCTCGCCGTCGAAGGTGCAATGGGCACAAGAGCCGGCGCCCATTGCCATCGCGAGACTCGATGGTCGGGATTTCGAGTATCTTATTCGGCAAAAACGTGTTATCATAGGCCGGAACTCGAGCCGCGGTCAGGTAGACGTAAACATGGGACATTCGAGTTTTATATCTCGCCGGCATCTCGAACTGTTCTATGATCATCCGGAGTTCTATCTCACGTGCAACAGCAAGAATGGCGTGCTTGTGGACGGTGTGTTCCAGCGCAAGGGATCCGCTGCTATGCTGCTGCCCAAAAGGTAAGCAAGACTTACGTCTATATTTTTACATATTAAATATTGTTTGTAAACATTCTTTTTTGTTTATACCTACTTATTTGAAGTTTTTTTATTGAGGTCAAGTAATTATGTAGCACTTTGTTTACATTTAGTTATGTATTATTTGATTTGTGTAATATTCTTAATTCAAAATTTAATCAATTTAATGGAATGTTTCCCTCTTATTGAATAACAATAATATGCACAATATGATTACTACATATTTTGTCTATCATGTCATCAAATTTGTTTTATCTTACTTCTATATATACATGTAGTATATACAATATTGTAATTGAGATATGTGCAATTTTTGAAGGATATTAAAAAGGAAATTAATTACAATTGTCATGCCAGGAATTGGTTAATTTTATTCTGGGTGTGTGTATATTTAAATGTCTAATTGTGTCTCACACACTTAAGCAGTTGGCTGTGTTAGTCATAGTTTATAGATGACATCATGCTATTAAATGCTACACTCACTAACACTCAATTTGGTGTGTTTTTAACTGCAGCATAACATAATAACAGGTGAAATGTGGGTAGATCTTCTTTCTATGTGGGATTCAATAACGGTTACAAAGGTCAATCTTAAAAAAGATGCAAATCAATATTCAATGCACTCTCCTAAAGTATTCAAGTTAAGTTGCAAATTAAAAAATTCTTATTAAATAAATCTATGTCATTTATGATCACTATATTAATCTGTGTATAGATATTCTTCTATAAATATTTTCGTTTTTGTAAGACTTATGTTTCATATAATATTCAGAGCTATATGATTGATCAAATATCGATGAATTATTATTTAAGAAAATAAAACAAAAAGAAAATGGCAATTCTGGCATTCCACTACCATGAGGCATAACTGCAGGAATTACCCGTTGTCAGGTGTATTTCCAAACCAACATGACTGTCCTTTCCACAATCCCGTGCAATAGTTGGCAATACAGCTATAACTATACTGATTGTGGTGGTTGTTAAAGTGTAGTGGTGCTCACTTACCGTGTGTTCTTACTGCTGAAAATATTCACATAAAAGATATCATCTTTTCTGTAGAAAGAAAGACCGATAAAAGAACATGTTTTATGTGAATGTTTTCAGCAGTGGAAACTCACGTTTAGCAGAGTTTTTAATGTCTTTTAAGCAAAATTTTGCATTAAATGTGGCAGCTACATGGCATTATAATTAATATCTACGTTGTTTTCCTGTTACTATGTTAAGATATGTGTTAGTACATTTAATTTAGTTATTCCAATGTGTTATTTGATTCTCTTGTACGGTGCGGATAATATTGTTTACAGAATATTTTATTAAAGAGTAACAGTTATAAAAGGACACAAGTTATTTGTTGCTAATGTTTAGATTAAGTTGAGGTAAAGAAAGAAGTTACCAAGTGGTGATGGAAACTGGTAACAAGCTAAACATCAAGCTGCGCGACTCCCTGCTTGTATATGTTTTATATTATCTTTTTACTAAAACAAGTTTACATATACTGATAATCTGAGAGATGCAAGGGTCTTACTTTCTTAGTTCATTCACAAAAGTTAGTAAAGTAAAATTTATCTTTTGGCCACCCCAGTTTGTTGTAATGATAGTAAATTATTTCATTCATTTTCTGTGATTGATATAAATTTATAAAATAAACAAACTCTATCAACTGACAGAGTAAACAAACAGTTGTGAGGTCATTAGAAGCCCATATTTGTTTTGCGTGCAGTCTTCCACAGATAAAAAAAATAAAGATAGTGCAAAATGAGTTGCTAATCTATGAATGATATCGCTCATGTGTGTTTTTAGAGCCCGCGTGTGGCGCCGAGTTGTACTTTGAATGTGGATGATGCAATACCAAGTAATACTGGTAGATATTGTTAAGCCTTTTTTGGCTAGAATTTGTCTGATCATTTCTTATATTTACGCAAATACTACCTACACATTCAATTAAACTAATTTTATTGAGTTTATTTAATGTTTTTGCTCTAAATGATTTGACTATGTTTAGAGCTGTCATGGCCGGGGGGACTGAGGAATCTGTTATCTCAATGTCAAAATTGCTGGCTAATAGTACTAGAAATGTTAGGAACACAACAATTAAAACAGTGCCGTAAAATTTGCAAAATTAGTTTATATTCAAGAAATTTTTCATGAGAAATAGACAATGTTATGAGAAATATGGATTTGTTTATGTACGAATTTGCTTTAAATGTCACCGAAATAAGTCATATCAAACTTTCATATCAAATTATGATTTTTTTCAATTAAAATGGAAGTAAAAAGTATAATTGTCCTATTTTATAATGATAATCATGATTTGCAGGTTTATGTTATATGATATACAGTATACGATGATTTTTCAAATGTGATGTTCGTCATGTCATGTTTTCTAGGTAAAAATAAGTACTGTGGTTATTCGATTATAGATTGTGACTAAATGGTAATGTTCTTTACGAGTATGTACATATGTGTATATGTGACATATATCTGATCTATTGTGACCTAAAGGCCCCAATTTGTTTTATTACTTGTTTGAAAATTGTTGCAACTAAAACTGTAATTCTGTGTTATGTTTTTTGTGATTGATGACGTAGTACCTTCAAAGATTTGATGATGAAGAGAATAATAACAAAGTTAAATTCAAACAGTTACTCAATTAGCACAAGCGTCACTTTCGGTTAGGACTATACGTCACACGAGGCTATTATTATTTCATGCTTGACACTTACCATGTTGAGTATAAATTTTCCATTTGCACACCGGCGCCGCGTGTATCACTTAGACGAGTACTTGATTCAGTACGAGGTCATCGGTCTATCTCTCGTCTACGATATCTGGGCTTGGGCGCTCTTCCTACTACCCTCGTTCCGAGACGTAGGCTCTATTTCAAGACTTCCCCCATCTTCTGTTTTGCTAAACACTTTCTATCTTAAAGAACACTTTGGTTTAATAAGGTCCATTGAATTTTATATGATACGAATTTTAAAGTTTAAGTTATGCCACTACATACACCTTTAAAACGGATATATGCTACTGGTCTAGGAGACGGTATAAAAAATCATACCTTCATTTGTTATTTGATTTGGACCTAGATTATGTGTATGTGTATGTACTCGAGTTCGATTAAACGTCCACATAAACTTGACCCTTAGTATCGCCAACGGCGAGTTACGTAAAGGTTCAACCTTATTTGGTATGAACGATTCAGGTTCAGGTTTTTGATATGACCTTATCAATTAACAGAGGAGGGTATGAATTTCTTATGCCGTGTCTTATATTTTGTCATTTGTTGTAAAAATAAAACTTGAAGGTAGTGAAATATAGTTTAATGCGTGAGTCTATCCTATATCTTAATTAAGACTGAGTATATTAGAGGAAGTCTAAAAGTGACGCAAAAATTGAGGAGCAAGAGGTTTGCGTGGTATGGGGATGGTATGCTGTGGGATGAAAGACATATAGCGAAGAACGTAATGAGAATGAAAGTGGATGGTTACAAGTATAGGGGAAGACCAAAGAAAATATGGATGGATTGTGTGAAAGATGATATGTGTAAGAAGGCTGTGAATTCAGATATAACGGCTGATAGAGGGATATGGAGAAGAGAACATACTGAGGAGAACAGATAGATGGGTTAAGGGCAGGAATATTTGTTTAACATGGGTATTACAGACAGTCCTTTATGTAGGGTGTGCAAGAAGGAAGCAGAGACGGCAACCCACGTCTTACTCCACTGCTCTGCGGTGTCCGATTACAGGGTTAAAAATCTCGGATCGCCGGGATCACTCCCGGGGGTCGCCGGCAACAAAAGGGTTGCTGGGGTTCTTCGGGGAGTTGGGCTGGCTGGAATGATCCTAGCCCCCGCCCACACGCAAAATACGCGCTGGTCGTGGAGTTAGTTAGTTACCCTACTAGTACTACTAAAGGGCAGGAAGACATATAGCTATATCTTACAATAACATAAAATAAGTACACAGACGAGATTTAAGTAATTTAAACTGTATCAGTTGTTGGATAATACAATCTGTGAATGTGTATCGAACAGTGATGTTATCGCGTCGGGTTATTCAACTAATGTGATGCAACTCGCAAAATAAGAAAATAATGCATTTTTCAAACGAAATCAGTATTTTTATCGATTTCCTTCGGCCTTATAAAACAACCCTGAAATAGTTATAGGAAAGGAAGTAAGGATATTTTATGTCTGGGGTTTACTCATCAGGTATCCGTTTGTGCGTTTGTTCGTTCTCTCGTAATTAAGAAGTGTCATCATAATTCGAATTACTTATTGTTAATTGTTTTTATATGTATAAAAATAAAATTATTTAAAATATTGAACGTGTCGTCGGGTTGCGGTGTTATTTGTCGAGGACTCTGTAACGCGCATTGTTCACTTTGTTCGTAAACTTGTTGTTGAAGTCTATTTTTAAATTGGTCCTTGTTTATCGTTTTCCTTCGTCCTAGTTCTTGTAATAAATATAAGGTTAGGTAACAGTTTTGTTTTAAATGCTACATACCTATTTTATGTCTCTCACTGTGTAGCTGTGTGCACTCGCCGATGCCCCTCCATGTCCAATATTAGGAAAGGATGGGTAGGTAAAGAGGATTTAAATTAAGGCTCCGACACCTTACCCATCAGACGAAACGCAGAATACTTCTACTTCACGCGTGTCTGCTCGTGAGGTCGTGGTATTTCATCGGTCGAGGTCCATTCGTGCGACAGCTGTTGTTATTGCAGACTCTACCATATAAATCAGTAGCTATGTTATCTAAAAAATATTTCGTGCCCAAACTCATGCTTTTTTTATAGTTTTATTATGCCGTGTCTAGGTACATTTGAACTGTACTTTTATTACATATAAGTAGAAGTCTTTGGAATATGCGTAGTTTATCTTCCGAAGGGGGGAGGGGGTCTGGTAGTCACGATTCCAGATCGGTGTCTGCTATATGTTGTATGTAGTGCCTTGGCATAGCGACCGCCCAGTTTAGTCTAGCATTTATGTCACATACGACGCGGTACCTCGCACGCTATCTGTTGGACGATTACACGCGCGCCGGTAAAGCTGCTCGCAACTCACCGATCTATGTAAAAATAATACAAGGCACAGTTAGGGAGGATATTCGCAAATTTGATAAATGTTTATGGGATTAGTGCTACTGTATTATACTGTCAATGAATATTTGTAGCACGGAATGGTGCTTAGGTATCGTGGAAAAAGAAAAAAAAAAGCCTGCAAAGTCATAAAATAATTTAACTGCAAGATCGTTGAATCAAATCTTAATGAATTCAATTCTGATTTATAATGAACCTATGAATTCTAAAATTATCCTTTGGGAAAAACGAGACTGTTATGCTCTTCCAAGTTGTTCTTTTCTGAGCGATGACAACATTTTCTGACAGCCTAGTTTACAGGAAAATTCCAGGAAGGTCAACACTAATAACATTTCGATAAGATGGGAGGGGGTCTAGACCCGAACCTTGTTATTTGTGTATACATTACTGATAAACATGCGACATCCTGTTATTTACACCGTGGACTGGGCGCGGCGGAGTGACGTCATATATGTGCTTCCCAATTCTCGACATGTGTAGTCTATGGTTAATGCCAAAAAATGTCTGTATACGTGGAGCCGGTTCGATCCGGTTTCATCTGGATTTGTATCAGTTTGGTTAAATGTTTATCAGTACCTTAGCTTCGCTTAAATGATTTTTTTTTATGGAAAAAGGTGGCAAGCGCGCAAGCGGACCACCTTATGTTAAGTGAACGCTACCCATAGACATCCGAAACAAGCAAATGTGTTGCAGACACGTTGCCTACCTTTAATGGACGGGCATTGACAGGGAAAGGTATTACCTTTTCCCCGTCAACCCCCTTAAATTAAGACGCCATTCAAATATTTTGTATGTGAATAGCATCAATTTTTTTTGTATCTTACGACGTCTATTACTTGTGAAATGACTGATATATTGTGTTTACCTTTTTTGCTGTTTTTTTTTTTAATTTCAGCACCTTGATACTATAGGAGGCTTTTCAATATATTCTTCGTTTTTTTTTTCATTATAATGGTGACGTGTTTTTTACACGAATGCCAGTATCGGAAATAACTGATGCTTGTGTATTTGGTAGTACAGTCGTGTCACAAGTAGACTCGTGTATATATATAAAATATATAACCTATGTACAATCTTACTAATGTATCATTTACCAAGTTTCATTTGGCTTCTCTCAATGTTGCTGTGTTTCGGATTCATACCTTGTTGTTACTTCACGTAACATGCAGGATGGGTAGCAAATGCTATCCGCTTAGGTACCAAAAGGTAACAGGAAAAGGTAAAACCTGAAATGGGCAAGAATATTTGCTATTTTTAGAAGAAAAAATATCTAACTACTAAACTCTATCTGTATTTACTAACTTTAGTTAGTAATACATCCGATAACTTTTTCTATTTTAATACTAGAATCTGCTTCTTCTACGGAGGTCAGAAGTAAAACTTCTCCTTAGTTACGCTGTATATATCGCTTAACGGCCGTGTGAAAGGATTGCAATATCAAATCAGCAGTTCCGCGAGCTAGGGCCGTTGCCGCCTCGCCGGGGGCGCATTCCGTTGCGGACAGTGAAAGTCGGTGAGTCACGAGTCGCGCTCCCGGGGAACGATGCTGCCTGCCCTGCGACTGCACCTGCCCAGCCATTTACAATGGGAATAGCACATTCAAGTAGACCAGTCAGCGACTGTATAGTGTTGTTGTACACCAGTGTTTTGGGAATGAGAGCTCCATTGGAAACCTACCGGTCTTCTGCAAATCATCTGTCATTTAAACCTGGTTGGGAAGTCCCTGCCTCTTTGGTTACCATCCGAGTAGTATATCACATGAAGCGCTCACAGATCTATAATTTTGTATAGATGTCCGGATCTGTGTATTTACGTAATCTTATTTGTAATGCCATAATATTAAAAACATCATGAAAATAAATTGAGGTCGTTCCATTTCCGCTGCCATAAAGTAGGACAGATCCGCTAAAGACCGGACGAGTGACGCCCGCGGCTGTCGCATCTCGCTAGAGGATTGGAAGTCAGCTAGACATGTAGGCGCGTGCGCAGGCCCCGTGTTAATCTAAGATGTAGTGTAGTAAACATTTTTACTTCAATAATTAGAGATATTGTTTAAGCAATATATTATTTAAGAAAATTAATAATTCAAATTACAATTACTGATTGAAATTAAGGTTATACGGATTTTATCGAGTTTTAATGTTTGTACTCGTTTTGAGTACTTTACAGCGCTCATGGTCACGGGAGGACTGCGGTGTCCGATGTCCTCTTATTTTCAATTATTATTTCTGCTCCGATTTATGCAGAATGAGCTCACGGTATCTTAAGATCCTGCAGTTGTATGCTTGGTTTGCTATTTAGTAATTTGATAAGAACAAAATAAATAAACTATTCCTATTGTATCGTAAAGTTGACGTTTACGGATATAGTACAAATAGTGATTTATATCTTTATCTAGCGAGACGCGACATGTAACATACTCTATGTATAAAAGCCATATCTGCAAAATTTTTGTAAACACAAATTCGTATACATAGTGTACGTGAACCAAAGTAACCTATGCTTAATTACAAAATTACTTAAAAATAAATAAATATGCGCTCACCCCTGTAACCCAGAGGAGTAATCAGAGATCATGGATTTCTATTTGGCGAGATCCTGGTACACCTCTTTCGCTTCTTCTACAATCTACTACGCAAACATGTTCGTCGGTTATGGGAGCTTCTTAAATCACCCCTTTTTAGTAAGCCACTAATCTGATCGATATAAGTTCTAGGGCGTCCCCTACC
>JWHW01052809.1:70085-84864 GCA_000931545.1 Papilio glaucus | reverse complement strand
GGTCATTGGCAAAAATTGAGTCCAATGTTTTCCTGCGTCCACATACCGATCGCGACGGTAATGTAATTTTAACTTTATTCCTTGTACGTAGAGTTGAATTTGTATCGATGGGAGGTAAAGTAAACAAAGCGTTGGCGGCGTCCAGCGCGCTCGTAAACAAGGCGCTGGAGTTATTGATTCGCCGGCCGCCGCCGGTGCATGCGTGGATGACTATGCACTTTTTATTGTTTTTTTTTAGTTGTTTTTAATCGTGTCTATTTACGCACACGGTGCGCTTTATTTTGTGCCAGTGTTGACATTTGAAATAGCGGAATTCTTTAATAAAAACCGGTAACATGACGAAGGTGAAGAAAAAAAACAATAGTTTTTTTTTAATAACTTGAATTTAAGCTGCAAATTATATATTATTTTAAGATCTAGTAATAAATAGGTTGTTATTTCTTATCCAATCTTATCGCACTAGTTTTGATTGCTTGCTGTCACATGTTAATTAATTACTCAGTAAGATTTTGTATCTGGTGTATGGTTCTTGGCACAACTTCTGTCATATTTAGGTTACTATAAGCTCGTTGAATAATGGCGACAATTTGTAGCGCCAGTTTTCAGATGGTAAGTATTCGTGGATGTTTATTGCGATATGCGCATTGTGCGTATTGCGTCTACAATTGTGCGCAAGCGCATTTACCTTTGTTTACTCACAAGCATACTTTGTCCGCGTGACACCGCGGCCGGGACACACTGTTCGCTACTTCATATCCATTATAGCCTGAACACCTACACTGGGTTGTTTATTTATTTACAAGATTTAGGGAGATAGACACTTAGGGAACGAGGTGATAAGGAACAGACAAGCCAAGTGGTTCATTGGTCTATCTTGACATCATGCTAGACCGTCAAATCAATTTAGTTCTCTATAGATGACTGTTCGTCGGATGCTCTACTTTTGGAACTTTATTTAATACAAATTTGGTTCAAAACTATTGACAGCGACCTGTAGTAGTCTGGGCGTTAAGTGAGTATAGACGATTTCAACAGTTCGTATCTGGCAATCTGGCAACCCTCTCATATTATTGTATTTCGTGAGAAATTTGTTGAGTTAGAAATTGCATCCGAGAGGAAATCATGAATAAGTAAAGCGCGACACGCGTAGGTAGATTTTTACTTTCATTAATTTTATTTATCTTTACTGATAGCAACATTGTATTGCGGAAAACATATTTTTATCTCCGTTCATATCATGTATACATTAAATAAAATTTTCCAATAACAAGGTTGTAAAGTGGGTAAACCTCACATCGCTCATAACGTTATAACGCGTCAGGGGTTCACTGCTACCCTTGCTTTTTAAACTTTAATACTTTCAACCCCCCTTACACGATCTGGCACGCAAGGATTGCGTGGCTGGTATTAACAGAATGGGCCAACTCAACAACACGAATTATCAGTACGTTTTGTCACATCAGTGAAGTACATGCCTAATTCTAGTTCTTTCCTTCTTAATGTTCTTTTATTAAATCAGTCCCTGACCTCTTTCGTACAAAGCTTTGCCGATATTTATGCGAACCGAACCGAATTTAATCGAAAACGTATTCAATATGAAAGCTCTACCTTCCCCAGGGTAAATGTTGACCAATAGAAGCCCACAAAATTAAAATCAGTGTTTTCGGAATTTTTATGAAACGCCTATTTACTCTCCACAATGGCTAAAGTTTCTGTTGGTAGACTTCCAAACTATGGATTGTTTCTTCTACTTGTGTGATATGCAGTCGAATTTATCATAACCAATGACGTCATCCAACAGTAATTATTAAACACGCGAGCGGGCTACGCGAATACCGGGAATTGTGGAAAAGTTCCGGCGACGGGCAACCCCATAATTATTAGATCGATAGATACCCCCACCGACCTATATGTCATATGAATAAATTATTTTGAGACAAGTCTCTACCCCCGTTTTGTGTGATCCTAAGATTTTATTACACTGGATGAACATGCCCTTACATCCAATAGCTGCTCTTAGTCGTCCATTCTGATTGCATTTTTGGGACTTTCTAATAATTAACTTGGGATAAATTAACATATTTATGTTAGACAATACTTTAGTTTACTGAAGTACTACTGTATAGTACTAGTATATACTATACAGTATACTATATAGTAGTACTTCAGTCGATGGTTACGAGTAATATTGTCTTATACAATGCCCAAGCGGACAACGGAATCAGTGAGAATCACAACGAAAAACTTAGATAAGATTTTGTATCAGTTTTTAGGATTCCATACCCAATGGGTAAAACGGGACTATATTACTAAGACTCCGATGTCCGTCCGTCCGTCTGTCACTAGGCTGTATATCATGAACAGTTGATATTTTCACAGATGATATATTTCTGTTGCCGTTATAATAACAAATAGTAAAAAACAAAATAAAAATAATATTTAAATGGAGACATACAACAAACGTGATTTTTTATACATAATGGTACGGAACCCTTCTAGTATAGTTTGCATATATAAATTGTAACCTTAGTTATGTCTCATTCCAGATGCACGCTTCGTTTCCCTTCGACGAACATACGTCTGGAGTTCCAGTCGCTGGTGGAGGAGAGCGGGGGCGGCGCCGGCGGCTCCGGGGCTCCGTTGCCGCCGCTACGCATCACCATACCCGTGGACAGCGACGCAAGGAGTCCGGCGCCTTCGCCTACAGGTATCAATACCTAGCATATCTTTCTTATACGTTCTGTTTGATGAGCTACATAATCGAAGTGAAGGTTAAAGCTGATCGTCCACCGCCAGCTATACTAAGTTAATTTAGTGTAGCTCAGCTTGTGTTATTGAGTCAGTTTTTCCATGCATGTACGTCCAAGATGGCGAAGTAAGATATAGTGATTTAAGGACGGAATTTGAGGAGTATCACAATCATGAGGCCATATTTTTCTATGGCCTAGCGCTCGCTGTAAACCCATTCGTTGTTAACCGCCACATCTTGTTTATCTTATTTCATTCAATTTATTAAAAAAACTAACTGTATCTAGCTACATTTTCCTCACTGATTAGTTAGTAATTTGATTCCGCATATAATAAATTAGAATTACAGTTGTCAAAAAGTTGTTATTGTCAAATCGTAATATTACCATGGCAACCGAACATCGGGAACTGTTTTATGTTCGGGATAAAATACATTATAATTTATAATATTCGTTAGAATAATACTCGTGCCAATTGATTTTAAATTAAGGTCTGCCACATTTGTGTTGATTTGTCAATAAGAAGTAGTATCAATATGCCGTCCAGTGACCCAGTTCGTACATAATGCAGTAAATCAATGGCTTGGCGTGCACTCGCGTAGTGTCGCGGCGTTTCTCGGTAGCTTGTTGCGCACGGCAATCGCCTTTTTGCGCCGTGGCCGATCACCTCAAGGATTTTTTTCCATCCTGTTTAGGAATTGGGTGAAGGCGAATGCATCATTCTAACACGACATACGTAAAGCTTTAGAAAAAGTTATTTTATTTTGTTAATCTATTAGTAGCATGATTAGAGTTATTTTTTAAAGTAATTAATAAGGGATTTTGATGTAAATTATATATTGATAGTGTAGTCAAGGCATTTTTAACTATTAAAGAAAAAATATCGTCACATTCAGCTTGTGGTTCTTTTGCGGAGGTCTTTTTGGAAACAGCGGAGTTACGCATAACGCCTTTATTTTTTTATACCTTCGTAGACATCTAGATGTAATGCTTATAAATGGAATCAACAATATTCGATATAATCTGTAAAAGAAGAAAAGAAAAACTTGTCGAACTGTCGAGCTCTGCTTGCTTCAACTTGCATAACACTATCCAGATTTAATAGCTTACCATAAGATTCTGATGACTGCCTCATCTTATTCATTATAATCATTTAAATAAATGTATTGCGAGTAAAGATATGTCGGCTCGAGGGAATGTAAATCAGGTCTGCCAATTTAAACACATCGACCTTGATCTTCTTGTTCGTGTGCTATACTAAGGTAATATACCTAAGATAACCAATGGACTGTACACGGATGGGTTATTCGTGACGTGGATCATATCCAATGGTGATTATGTTTTGATCTTGTCTGTTAAGTAACAGTGTTATCTTTTTGTAGGAAAAAGATAGTGGAATATAAGATGGATAAGCCAAAGTATAAACAACTAAATGTCACCAAGAAAAACAAATGCTATTTCTGTTGTAGTACAATAATATTTATCAGTTAATAATTTAATGTATATTTAAATTCGTCAGGCACTATCAGTGCGGCCAACAGCTGTCCGACGTCGCCGCGCGGCGCGGGCGGCTCGGGGCGGCGCCACGCGGACCTGGGCTTGGTGGCTCAGTACGCCGCGCTCGCCGAACACCAGCGGCCCACTTCGAATGGCACAGCGGTCAGTTCATACCCAATCAAATAAACGATCACAATGCCACGACTCGAACTCTTGACATGCATACGGCCTATCGTATACAGGATTGAACCTATTCAAACCTTATATATATTTGAGGTGATTTCACGATAGAATAGTTACCTGTCCTGTACAAATTGCTATGTCAGTCACATCCTTTAATAGCTAAACATGAATTATACACTTATAGCCATTGTGCTATGTACAAATTGTTCTAAATAATTTTATTGCACTATTGCATACCTTGGATGTTGTAATCACAGGCGTCATCGACTACATCCGAGTCGGGTTATGCGTCGCGCGAGGGTCGCGAGGGACGTGAGGGACGCGAGGGCCGCGAGGTGCGCGAGGGACGCGAGTCGCGCGAGGCACGCGAGGGCCGCGACGACGCTAAGCCGCCGTACAGCTACGCGCAGCTGATCGTGCAGGCCGTGGCCTCGGCGCCCGACAAGCAGCTCACGCTCAGCGGCATCTACAGCTACATCACCAAGCACTATCCCTACTACCGCACCGCTGATAAGGGTTGGCAGAACTCAATACGTCACAATCTATCGCTTAACAGGTAAGATAATGACATCAGATTATTTAAAATAATTTCAAGTAATATAGTAATAGGGGTATCCTGTCAGTGTAGAAGAACAAAAGACAGTAGATCATTTAATTTTGTCATTAGATACAATAATCACTGAGATCATTAAACCATCATTTAAAATATTCCTTGCCTAGTTTTTTTAATGCTATCACACGCTGTCATTATATTTGGTGATTTTAGAAGGTGGCCAACAAGCAAACGTTTGCCCCGATGTTAAGTGACCGCTTCCTGTAAGCATCTGTTACAACAAGCAGATGCGTTGCCTACCATTAATTGATAGAAGAGGATTTTTTTTTTCCTATCCCTACCCTCGCGCGTCAAACCTTCTTCCCTTTCCTTCCTTATCAGAAAAGGGTAGGAAGGCGAAAAAGATTAGACTTAGGCCATCGGCACCTCACTTCTAGTTAAGTGATGTGTATTGTGTTTGGTTTGCAGATACTTCATCAAGGTGCCGCGCAGCCAGGAAGAGCCGGGTAAGGGCAGCTTCTGGCGCATCGACCCGCAGAGCGAGGGCAAGCTCATCGAGCTCGCTTTCCGCCCTCGCCGACCTCGCGGCGTTCAGTTCCGCGCACCCTTCGGACTCTCTTCACGGTCAGTCATAAAATTAACTACACTACACTAGCGCTTTGTACTATACTTGTAGTATCTTCTTCAGGGATTTTACTGAATGGCTTTATCATTTAGGTACTGATGAAAGAGCTGTCCTTTACAAGCACAAATCGCGTTGTATTGATGAAATTAAGATGGTTGTATTTGATTATGACGTACTCTAGAGACAGACTATATTTCACAATACTTGTCCTTCTACAGGAGCGCTCCGACTTCACCATCACAAGTAGGGGTGTCAGGTTTGGTTACGCCTGAAGAACTCTCCCGGGAGCCCACCCCTGATCTGTTCACCGGTGAAGAATCCGATCAACAGGTATGTATTCGTTTCAAAAGCAGAATTGGCGCTGGTTGATTACCACGTCCTAGAGTGTCAGGGACAGATTTGTGAAGTCGAAGCAAGATCATTTATGTTGGGCTCACACACCGCCTAATTATGCCTTATTAGCGATAAATTCTATTCTTTTCTATTCTTCTCTCTCGAGATGACTCTTCTTCAAGTAAAAGATGAAAGAACATGAGCCATATTCTCTTTTACGGCGAATAAGTACTGTAAATGGACTCCTTCGGATCTGTACGAAGATTACGAAAGCTTAGGACGTTTTCATCATTCTTACTCTCGTTTGTACTAATTAAAACGTGTTTGGGGTCATTTAAGTCATTGATTATGATTTTGTGACAGTCTCTGTAAATCACCATGCATTAATGTGAGTTGATGGATATTAACCGGGTGTGTTCTGCGTAGCAGGCGAGTCAGCAGCGGCTGAGCGGTGGCGCGGGCGGCGGGAGCGGCGGCGGCGCGCACTCAGCGCAGTACCTGTTCCCGCAGCGCAGCGGCGTCAGTCAGAGCGCGCCCGGCTCGCCAGGTCACGCATTATTAAACTATTACCTAGATGTTGAGTGTAATACCGGACCTCGGCTTGGCTCGGCTCGGCTCGCATGGGCGTTGCGTTTGCGATGCGTCCTCGCACCTCGCCTTGCTCGTCGTCACTTAGGCCTTAAATGATCTAGATTCGTAAGTCTTCTATTGTTAAATGTACTATCTAGAACATTTAAGGTATTGACACAGCTACAGGAAGTTCTGTTTCTAAGTATTTATTTGCGGTTATCTCTTATGAATAATTACAATTGCAGGTCACGGGCTGTCGTATAACGCCAGCAGCAGCGGGCTGGTGATGACCGTCGTCACCAACGGCGCCGGCGGCGAGAGAGAGGGTAACACACACGTCATACATGTTAAATGTGCATGTAGCTTGTATGCTTGTTTTATGCGCTGTATGTATACAAATACATTCAAACTATCAGCACCAAGAATACGCTGTAATAGTGATGGTGAGAGGATGGAAAGATATTTGTTAGGCATGTTTTTCCTCTTATTGATGCTTATGTTAACGACGCACTGAATCCACAATATTCTAGAGTTTTCTGCCTGATGGCAACAACTTAAACAATTTTAAAATGGCTTTGTGCGGGATTCGTTTTTGCGTGACAATTGTTAACGTGTTGTGTGATGTTGCAGAGAAGTACGTGGTGGGCACGGGCGCGGGCGGGCTGGTCTCGCTGCAGGAGGAGGACGCGCCGCCGGCCGTGCTGCTGCACCACTCGCCGTACTACTCGTGAGTTATCCGTTACACTCGCCCAACACTTCTCTTTACATAGATGGTCGAGTTTTACACTTACATAGGTGTAAATTATTCGATGGACTACAATTTACCTTGACCATATTCTTTATTATTTTTTCTTCGACCGAATCAAACGGAGAAAGAGAGTTTAAAAAAAATATTATGTATATTTGCAGCGGTAGCTACGGCGGCGGAGAGGAGGGGTGCGCGTCGCTGGGGGGCGAGCTCGTCATCGAGGAGGCGCCCGACGACCCGCCGCACAAGCGCGCCAAGCATCACCACGTACGTACTCATTCACCGTCACATACAGCCTTGGATCGTCAGGCTTTACTGTCTATTTAAATCTTCATTAACTTTGTAGAAATGAGTAAATGTTGCCAAAGAGTTGACCACAAAATATGTAATGTATTTAAAATGTTTTAGACTACAGTCCGAAAGGAACATAGACAACGGAAGTATCACAACCTCATCTGATAAGTGAGTCATTCTTTCACATTCTTTTTCTTCTCTTCTCTCTCTGTCTTTCTTATGAAGAGCCTGGCTGCCTGTAACTTTTGTGTCAATCGTTACATCGTTTGTCTCCTATTTAAAAACGAAGATGGAGGAAGGCAGCTTAAGGGAGAGCTGGGGAGAAGTTTCCCTTGTTGTTTCTATATCGAATTCTGATAACATATCTAGATATATAGCTAATATTGTATAATATCAATTACAGATGTCAGACATGGAGGACAGGCGCGCGTATTGACGCCCCGCCAGCGCCGCCGCCACGTGAACTGCGTCAGCTGCGGAGGGTCACGTGACGTAGCCCCGTACACTTCGACTGACTAGTTGTGACCGGTTCTAGGGTGCGGTCCGGTCGTCTGCCAGCGGACGCCCGGACGCCCGGACGTCGCACGGCGGCGGCTCTTGCGGCCCGAGTGCTAACGGAAAGTGTTAATAGTAAGCAATAAATTGACGGCGAATTTTGAACTCTACAGTGCTAAGAATAAAGTGTTGTTACGAGTGGTACATTTAAGTTAAGCAATGCATTAGCGCATTTCCTCGTTTTTCTGTCAGTTTTTTTTTTTAGTTTATAAATTTGGCGCGAGCGCTATGGACTCGGTCGGTGTATTGTGAGACGGACATTTTGTTTCTGTTACTTTGGCAGTACCAGTGTGTAGTCAGCTTTAAAAGATATGTAATTTTTCCCCTAGCGTGCACTACTATGGGTGTACGCCATGAGCTTTTCATTGTTTTGAGGAAATCGTGCCGAGTGCTAATTTTTTTGTTTACAATTTATAAGTACAATATCGCTTATCAATTTTATTATCCGCTTAGTTTAAGACTTGAGATCTATTAACCCTTTCTATCTGTTTATTATAAGGATGTTGATGAACTTGTCCATATTTTTGAGGCTGACTATACCGTTGGAGATGTTAAAGAGCCTGTATTATTTATTAAGGCAACGGTCCAGACTGGATCATATACACACAGTTGTAAATGATATGAAATTGTTTCTTAATGCCAAGAATTACAATATTTTCATTTAGAATTTATAACACATAACTAAACTTCTAAATTTGTTATTGACGCGAAAAATTAATAAAAAATATTGGACATTTTACTGTCATACTCTTTGACAGATAATAATGTAATGTCATTATGACATTAATGTTTTACTGTCATACTCTATGACAGATAATAATTTAATGTCATTATGACATTAATGTTTTACTGTCATACTCTTTGACAGATAATAATGTAATGTCATTGTGACATGGACATTTTACTGTCATACTCTTTGACAGATAATAATTTAATGTCATTATGACATTAATGTTTTACTGTCATACTCTTTGACAGATAATAATGTAATGTCATTGTGACATTCATGTTTTACTGTCATACTTTTTGATAGATAATAATGTAATGTCATTGTGACATTCATGTTTTACTGTCATACTCTTTGATAGATAATAATTTAATGTCATTATGACATTCTGAATAATGTTTATAAAAAATTATGACCAATTATGACATTTAAAGTAGTAAAGATATTTTATGCTGTTAAAATGAAAACATATTCAGGGCAAGTAATAAAAAGGTAACTTCCAGAGTTCAACAATATTTGTAAACAAATATGTTTTTTGCATTTCTAATTTTATAAATGTGAATGCTTTAAGGGTTCTTGTGAAATTTACGATGCAGGCAAATCTGAGTATAACAAGCTCTGTAATGGTATTGGGGTGGTCAGAGATAGACATTTTATGCTTTATCAGAGCTTATTTGGACCAACGTCACGCTTGGTGAATCCATTGTCCTCTTGGACTAAGGGAAGTTATTCAAAGAATTGATAATACAAGCAGTATATATATACTCCTCTACTAAAATTCATCAAGGAACTAGTAAAATTTACTACATGTTTTAGTACTACTCCGTTGACTTTGACACTCTTCATAGACAATTCTACCATAGACTAAAAAACTAGTGTTAGTTAAAATAAATCTTCATATTACATTTAGTCTTTGGATTGTAAAATATAATTAACATATTTAATTGAATGAAATAAAGAAGGCATGTAAAGTATACTTTAATTAGGAAAAAAAACAATAATAATCTCGAATAAGATATTTAAAATGAAACAATGTATTTTGAAACACACTGTATAACTTTTGTAAGCCTATGGATATATACAAATATTTATGTATAAGCATAATATAAACATATATAATCGATAGAGGCAAATGTACTAGGTGTTGTATCATGGCCATTCATGCCCCTGTTACCTAATAGGAATAAAATATGTATATCACTGGTCAGAAACTAGGACATGAGTCAAGTTTATGCTAAAATAAAATAGTCCTTAATTTCAATTCGCTTAGAATCATATTTGCGTTATATCGTACAATGTAGGTAGACACACGAAAGTTCGACTCGTTACTATTAGTCGTGTCGTTTGAACGGTGCGTTGGCTGCGTTCACGTACAACCCAATAAGTTCCTTTAGTTTGTCGCAATGTTTAGGTAGTTAGTTATATTAAATGCTCAAAGTGACAGGTTAACGAACATATGTATGTAGATTATTATCAGTTTGGTTTTTTTTATATCAAAATACTTGCTTTGACATTTCCTAATTTCATCTCACTCAGAAAGGTATAAGGCAAAGGGTATATTTTATTCTCTTTGCAAAACATTTAATCAGCCTCTTTAACTTATAGGTTATGTTGTTTACACTTCATTGAATTGGTATTAGGTTGGCATGGATATCCATAAAGTTATTTGTCCCCTTATACATGGACTACAATCATACTGTGCCGACCCCACATGAGTGGGAAAAGGACAGGGAGATAACGTGTCCCTTATGATGTATGGGTTTCATTATTATTATCATTTATATATCGCTAAGTAACAAAAAAAATGGTTCAATCCTTCAAATGTTATAAATTATTAGTGAAATTCTTTTATAAGGTATATTTATGTTAACAATTATCGATCAAATTTCAGCTAACTTATACCAAAAGTTTGGGAGATTTATATTGACCGCCATAATGTGCAATAATTTTTTTTTAAATAAACAAAATTACAAGAACATTGAATTTAATTTATGATATAAGATTATATGTAACGTTTGTTACAATGTAACAAATGTTGCCCGTTTGCAAATTGTAACTGTAAGGTGGCATAGGTTTTATGTTGTAAGCCTTGTGATTTAGCGCTAGAAGGGATTGTTTTATTTTGTTAACATCGTTCTCGGTTTACTTGTAAAAATATACATATGAAAAGTTTAATATGATAATTGTAAAAGTAATATAACTTGTAGTTGTATGTTATACTATATAGTATGTTATTGAAGTAGATAGTGTAAAGAACACGGAAGTGCGGCACGATAGATATATATATTTTAGCATTTAAAATACATATATACATGTGAATTATATTTAGTGAGAGGCTTTCGTGTGGTATGTTTGTGTCTTTTTAACCCATACATGAAGTCCATCTCCGTCAAAATCTAAAATGAATTTTAAACGTCACGGCAGCCATATTGTTTTGGAAGTATATTTTCCCGCCATAAATAATGTCAGTACAGAAATCAGTAAACCTGTGAGTAGTTAACAGTATTTAATATTTGCCTTCGAATATAATTTTGTGTCGAGCAATATCTTAATATAATTTGTTAATATTATTGGAACATTCCCCGGCCATGAATCTCACTTGTTTAAAATTACATGCGATTAAATTGTTATTGGGTGTAAATATAAATAATGATTTTGACGGTGATAACAAAAGATGGTTTTGTGTCAAGTGTTTTAAAACTGTATTGCTTGATATACAGGTTTTATTGTTTCTTTTTCATCTTATTTATTAAAAGTGTAAACAAATCCGAATAGCGATTGCTTTCCAGCTGTCATGTGTCAATTGAGGTTATAATATCTTAAAAAATTCCCGATGTTTTTGGAAGTTTTCCTTTGCTGGCGTGGGATGGACTGCCTTCTCAGAGAGAACACCTCTTGTAGTATCAGTAATTTTGCTTCTGGTTTATATTTACATGATATAATGATAATTTTCACGATCAGTTTGTCCCATACAGTAATCATGTAGAAACTGCGAAAATTATTACTGTGATTATAAATGATAAATCAAATTAAATAGTAATTAATTGAACGAAAATATTTTTTCCCTTGTTTTAGTTTTTAAAGTACATTTAAAAGTAATTAAAATATATGTCAAGCAATATTGTAGTTTAAATCACTTTGCACAATGATCGTAATGGTGTAAAGACGGGCTTGTGAGGTTGCGTGTATAAATAAAACGTAATATCGGCTGAAAGAATTTGTTTAGATAAGTTTCGAGTCCGGACGATATTTTTTTCAGTAGTTGCTTGTGGCATTTAAAATGCCGAATAGTTGTGTTGCGTGCGGTAGGGGCGAAGCAATATCGACTCTGAGTCGTGCGCGTAAGGTTGCTTTTCGCTCCCGCCGGCATTTCAACACGGTGACGTTTTCGTTTGTTCTGCATACAGTGTGAGCGCGCGACTCATACAATGATACGGTTGTATCTGTCTAAGGTATAATTATTGACAAATTTTAAGAAATAAACGTATTTTATCTCCTTTCTTGTTTAGTTTTATTTTCCTCCATTAAATTAAACCTAAACCTAGACAGTTGAAATATTGCAAAAAGATTTGTTACGTAGGCGAGCAGGAAAAAAGGATTTTTCTCAATTCATCCCCTAAAGGTGTAAAGTAGGGGGTGAAAGTTTGTAGAATTAATTTAAAAATAACCAATGTAAGTTGACTTCAGATCTATATGATCAATCATATTAAACAGAGTTCAGCTTAGGCTGGACATACAGACAGGACAGTTGTTTAAATTTAATTGCACAGCAAGTGAAACCCCGGGTCGTCAAAGACCTTGATAAATATTTATTGTTTATTTATTTATTTAAATATTTATGAGATCACTTGTTTCAAAAAAACAATCAATTAAAAAAAAAACAATCATTAGCCTATAATATTTCTTAAGCAAACTTTGCCGTAACGTTCTTTTTTGACTGAAACAAATAGAACCCCATCAGTATAAAGAGGAGAGTTAATGGATGCTATTGTTTTCGCTTTTTCTTCCGTTTTTTGCAAACAATTCGCGTCTAGATTCCAACTGTCACTGATTGCATTATCAGGATAAAAATGGACGTTGAAAACATATCACGCGATGTTAATGTACTTTGTTCATATACAATCTCAAGTAGATATGTACTCTGTAGCCTAATAACATTGATATTGTGTATAAAAATTGAAAAACAATAAAAAAATATTTTATATGAGAATACAAATTTTATTTCCAGGTACAAATCATACTCAATTCAATATATTTAAACAATCTTGTGTTTTATATGCCATTTTATATAAAGCAAGTGCTATCTAGAACAACAGCTTCAACGATTTGGATGAAATTTTGTATGTACGATTTTTATATTTAAAATTATCTATACAAAGTCTTACCCGTAAAGAGCCATCTATTGGCCATCAACACACAACAATGCAAAATCTAACTGGTATTTCTGTAACATAACGCTAGTTTTTCGAATAACGCTACAGGAAATTCAAATTCTATATTTAAATTTCTACCAAATACCGCCATCTTACGGTGAAAAATGACAACGCAAAGGGAAGGTTGGTCCAGAGATAATTTTAAATACTACAATCATCCAAAAAACGCGTCATTATATTCACTTGCCTATTTACCTAAAAGTGGAATGAAAAATATTAATGTACATAAATAATAAGAAATGTATAAATTGTACTGATATGTAAACAATTACACTAATATGGTGCAGTAAAATTGAGTGTGCACATTGGTTATTTTTAATTAGGTTTAAGGTTTTTTTCATTACTTACATTACATTATAATTTAAAGATTCTTACCATGCAATCTATGAAATAATTAATTTCTCACAGCACCTTCAAATACCTTATGCAGCGATGTTAAAATCTCATTGTTTAGTAAAGAGGGAGCGTCGATCGCCCACAGGTAGTCCAAGTGGTTAAACTTGGGGTCGGGGACGAGGTAGACCTCCGTCGACGGCGCTAGTCGCTCCTGCAGATGTTTCACATCCTTCTCGGTTGATAGCAAATCATTTTGAGCCCAGAATAATTTTATGGGTAAAGTTATTTTACTCAAATCATATTCAGGAGGATCTTTGGTACCATAAATCCTTTGGTTATTCCAGGATCCAAGGTCGAAGAACTGGAATCTTCCACCAGCCACTATTTCTTGGGCGTAGTGCACTATCGTCTTCCACGACGTTCCCGCTCCGAAATTTGACAAAAACGTCGGCAACAATGTTTCATTAAATTGCTTCTCGTTTTCGCCACAAATTTGAAAGATAGCATTCTTACAAAGATTATTATCAATGTATTCCATATTGCAGGAACTAACGATCTTCCCGAATATTGAATTTTTAGGAAGAAATTCATGCGAACCGTACAGCATTTCCATGTGGGCTACGTTGCTGGCAAGAGGCGCTAGAGCCTTGACAGGCGACTTAATATCCGACATAAACGCCACCGGCGCTAGTGCGAACCCCGCTGTCAATACTCGGTTGTATTCAGGTCGTAATGTTAACATCGCTAACAGAATAGTGCTGCCCATTGAATGTCCAATGTATGCGATCTTCGTGTCTCCTCCCTTTAGCTGCATTATATAGTCTATAATGGCGGGAACGTCGTACAGCGCGATGTCATGCCAGGAAAAATTCCAGTACGATTTTGTGTTCTTTTTTAGTGTGGTGTGCTCATGCGAGTACACGTTGCCTCTTATATTGGACATCCAGACGTCGTAGCCGGCGTCGACCAACGTGTACGCTAGTGCTTTATCCGGCCCGTTGAGGATCCAATCAGCTGAACTGGCGAAAAGGCCGTGTTGCAGCAATATTGTCTTCGAAGAAATTTTGCTATCGCTTTTGCTATGAGGAATTCTGTGCAAATTCAAAACGTATCCTTCCGATATCACCGTGTGCGTTTCACATTTGTATCCGAGTCGTGCGATCCTCGTGGGTACAGTC
>JWHW01052809.1:49160-69741 GCA_000931545.1 Papilio glaucus | reverse complement strand
TGCATGCACACAAAAGTCTGTCCTGGGTGGGAATCTAACCCACGACCTGCGGCATGAAAAATAAGTTATCACACCATACCAACTGGCCCGTCTAATATTATCAAACATTTTCAATGCTAAAAATAAAGCTTATTATTTTTTCATAATTCAGGTAAAGGAATATTACCACACGAATGCAAAGATACTGCCTATTTGCTGCTGTTTTTCGACGAGCTTTTGGACTCAGTCAAGGCAGATATTTGAAGCCATTGCTTCGATCGGTGAAATCAAATTCTGTACATCTAAAAATGTATTGATTCCAAAAAAGTTTTAAGTACAATTAAATTTTATAAGTGTAATGATTCTGAAAATCTATAAAAAATTGGGTATGGATGATGGAAGATGTAGAAATACTCATAAAAAAATTATAATTGGAACTCTACATAACATAGGTTTGGATGCGGCACCTGAATCAAGATTCTCTTGAAAACTTTTTTGGCGCAATCAGAAGCCACGGGTGCCGTAATGTTAATGCTACTCCTGATGCTTTTCAATCGGCTTATGAGCCCTTGTTAATAACCTCTCCAGCTTGCCCCAGGTGCGAACTGCCAAAACGATTATTGTGAGGTCTTGGCGGATCCTTATTGGACATATGAGGTGCCTCATATGTCCAATAAGGATTGAGAAGCCACTGTACATGAAATAGATTTGAACAAAATATTAATATGCTGCCTTTGGAAAATAAATCGGATCCAAAAATAATGGCGCCAATACAATATGTAAGTGGATTTATGGTAAAAAAATCCTAGACTATTTTTTAAAATTGCTCCAAATGCAATGAAAATTTAATAAACAAGGTAAAAGGAAATGGAGTGCATATGATACAGAGAATCTTTCAGCAGGTGATGGCTTTGCAGTCCTACTGAGTCGGTGACTTCTCAGGTGAATGCTCAGAAACAAGTAACATTGGGCAATATATTAAAATATTACTCTACACATTGCTAGATTTAAAATTTAAAGTGTGACAAACATAAAAAGAAAATGCAAGAATACTTAATGAATCTGTTGATAAGATTTTTACATTCAACCATTGTAAGACAATAAATAAAATTCTAACTGGAAAGCAAGATACAATTTACACCGACAAATACCAAATAATGGCCATATAAAACATTTTAAGAGACCTGACAGTTGATGAAATAAATGTATTATGAAAGTTTATGATGTTTTATTTATAATATTAACGTATGGATAATTAATTGTTAAAAAATATTTTATCTATGCGTTAAATTAAACCATTAAAATTCAATAAATTTAATATAATAGTAAGGGAGTGCTATTGGCTCACGTACTAAAGGTAGCTATATATAAAGGTATTGTTACAATCTGAGAAATCTAGATGGCGCTAATAAGCATTACCATAAAACAACGTGAAGTCAGATCTCTATTGCCTAAAGAGACAATTTATAATTAAGTATAGCGCCCTCTTGCGCAAAACGCATGAACTTCAAAAATATTTTTTCCAACACTGACACTGCGTCTTATAGCGTCTTTCTTGTATTACCTTATTTTTGTTACTGCTTGGCTTGGCTATTTAACGAAATTAGATTGATTTAAACCTACTGTACTGTAATAACTGTAAAATAGGGCTGCTGACTTCACGAAAAATCCCCTTTTCAACCAAAATATTTCAAAATCCTTTCCTAGTGGATATCTAACAGGAACACGTGTGTAAAATTTTAAGATTTTACTATTAATAGTTTGGGTCGTGTGTGGGAGGGCAGGGCGATGTTGACGATAGAAGAAAGATTACCTACGCTGTGCATAATTATCTATGTTTGGTTGGCAATTAACCAACTCCGGCGGGGAAACTTTTTTCTTTTTATAATAATTATTGTGCACAATAAGTATTATTGTGCACAAAGAAGTCATTTAATAATTAAAATAAAACACGTTCATAAATCAGAGCTAATAGAGTATGCTCCAATAATCCTGTTGTATAATTATTTTATTATTGAACTCGGTTAAACATACAAGTATTGAATAAATAATAAGTAAATATTCATCAAGCGTGTAACTCTGAGGGGTAGGCAGTGATTACAGATGTCGATTGGCGCGATGGCACACCTTCTCGCTTCGTCCTTGACATGATCGTCAGCTACTAGTATTATTATTATAATTCGGTATAAGCAGTACTAGTGCCCGATGTTATACTAGGCAACGATGTTGAGATTATAACGTACCAACGTAAATATGCAAAGAAATATACAAATTTTTAAAATCAAAACTTTCATTACAATGTAACCATTGTTTTCCGTCATAGAAAATTAGAAGTATATTAATTGGTTACAAAAATGTCATCACGTCGAAAACCAACGCCAAGATCGTATCTTTTAATTTATTGCCATGCCATTATTGCCATTATATAATGCTTATGGCCATTGATAAATTTATGTGATTGTTTAGACGTAGGACTTTGTTCTACTTTGTGAATTGTAACAACAAGTTCTTTTAGGAAATATGTAGGGAGAATAAGATTCACCGAGCAACAAATTGTATGTTTAAAACCTACTTTTTATAACAAATTATAGTTTTTAATATCCTACGGCATCGAATTGCCACTAGCATATTCTATATCTACTTCAAATTCCCAAACATATTTAAGTTTGGAAAATATTGGGCGCAAAAAGATGTTTAAGATTTGGCATAGTTAATAGAATGAAACGTTCATAGATTATGTTCATAAAAGACAATAGAAACTAAATAAATTATTGTCGAACTTCCAAAGACTATTTCTTATTGAATATAAAAACCGAGACAAGTAATTCTCTGCCTAAATCCCATGCAATGTTTTATCCTTGTACGACGCGCCATATTGTTTCTTATATTGGACGGCGTGGGAAAACCGATACCTTACGAGCTGGGGAAATACCAATTTACGCTGCGAGTGTCCTTTGAACCTTGTGTTACATTAAATGTAGCGATATTAGATACTGAAAGTATATACTAAATGACAGAAACAGTAAATTGTTTGTTTCTTGTTATATAAACAACAATGATTTAAGGTAGTAAACGAGTGAAGAGGTATTCGACACGCTATTATTAGCTTGGTCTTTATCTATTTATCAACTCATATAAACGTCCTACTTGTAAAAGGACCGATGACATTCATATTTTTAATTTTATCTTAGCACTCAGGAGTGTTAGGTTAGGTTAGGTTAGATTTCGTTTTAAGATAGAGAATGGAAATAGTAGCAGAAAATTAAAGAACAGTTGGCGGTTTACGTAACGGGAAATTTTCCTGGTTTTTTAAATGTAGATTAATTGATAATCCATAATTATATATAAAGGAAGAATAACTGAACTAACTGACAGAAGTATTACCGCACAGACCAAACTATTGTGTCTAGAGACTGCACAGAGACTTCGGTTATTACGTAGGTGGGCATTAACAAAGTATTAAGTATAAAATATGGGACAAATGTTTGTACAGATAAAAGTTTATAGAATAGAATAATATATAATAGTATGAATTACCTTATGCAGTCTGTAAGTTATTACATCAGGCTTTAGTATTATATTTGTATCTATATATGTAGAACAAAATCGTGTTTGTTACAGCATTTGCTACTCAAGAAGTTCTGCACAGATTTTTTTGATGTTTTATTTGTTGTTCTCGCCCGGAATAGCAGAATAACTAATAAAAATTCACGAAAAAAAATAATAATTATCAAGCAAATTCGTTTTCCATATAATGACAATAGATGATACACGATACCGAGTGAAACCAATTCAGCAATTAATCTAGGTAATAATAAGGTAACAACCTGGTATTCTAAGTCGGAACCAAGTTTGTCAGGTCAGTAGAACATTATAAATTCAACTTCCAATCGAGCTCTGCTATTGGAACCATGTTTATTTTACGACAGTTCACCAACTACAGTTGTTCAAATGTAACGACTTGGAAACTGGGAAAGTGGAGAAAACGGACCGATTATCAAACTGAGAACAATTCCTATGGTAACATTTAAAATAATTAATTTATACTTTGTTTCACAGCAAGATGTGATTTTTGTAAACAAACGTTTTTACATTAAAATTCGTAAATTTCAAAATATTTTCGAAAAACATATTACACAATTTCGTTACATTTCCGATGAAAATATAAAAAGTATGCCACCATGTATGTTAAATGACATTTATTTGTTTACAAAAATCATATCTTGCAAAGAAACAAGGTGTATACATATGTTTTACTCACAAAATCACCGGTCAAAAGTGTTCCAAAGACAGTGACTGCAACATTCACACAAATCAAAAAGTCACAGTCAAATGGTGTGAAAAGGATAGTGTAATTAAAATAATAAGAAAAAGAGGACAGCTAGTGTTTGGCACTTGTCACATCACACACGCAAACACACAGGAAGTAAGCTAAAGAAAAATCTATTGGGACGTTTTCTTTTCTCCGCTTATCGACCGCAAATGGCTTTGAACAAAATTAAAATAAACGAAAATTATATTTTGCAGTATTGGTTAAAGAGTTCAAAGTCGTACTCATAAAAACAATTGTTTGCAGTACATGTGAAAAACGCCTGACGGAATGGACGAGTTGAACGAGCGCTAACGGAAAATAATGCGTGTCGGAAATGTATCGCAGGCGTTTCTTGGAAGTACATTACTATAGATTGCTTGCGTATATTGTTAGTAATGACATATCAGCCAGCTGATCATGTACCAAAAGTTACATAATAAGGACAAATACGCTCTACTTAAAATCGATTGATTTAGACAGTTCAAATCACTATTTTGATGAACACCCTATGTTGTAGCCTATTTGCTAATGACTTCCTGTTATAACTCTCATTTGACTTTAATATTTGCCAATATAAATCAGTTTATATTTTTATGGTCAGGAGCAAAAGTTACGATGTCCGAGCTGGTTCTGACAGCAACCAGACGACGCGCGGAGTTGTCATAACCGCTGGAGGAACTGGGGACGGCGTCGTAAAGTAACTTTAAAGTGTTCTGCTTCAGTTTGCTCTTCTCTTAACTTAACTGTCACTATAGGTTTGTTGTACACTGACAGATATATTTTTTTTCATACCTCAGTTTCTTTGTTGTTATTGAGGATGAAGAGATGATACTAAATTGGTCCACCGTACCCACAACAGGTCACCAGCTATTCGCACTCTCAGTATTGTTATCATAAATAGTTGTATTACATAAGTGGAAAAAGCTTTAAATATTTACTGTCTGAAAAGCGATTAATATCTTCTTATTGAAACGTGTAAGGGATGTCTTCGGGGCATGCCGTGTGAAGTGAGTCATAGACTTTGAAAACCTCAGAGATTACGAAATAAATCTTAATATAAATAACACAGAATAGAGTACAAGTTAGCACAACTAATAACACTAACAACTACGTACAGCTGACTCGTCCCACCAAGGAAGCAAGTAGTTGGCCGTCAGCTCTGAGTATTTCCTTGATATCGAGGAACAGCACCACAAAGGTAAAATCAGTACTTGGGTAGCTCAGAAATCTCCTATAGGACAATGAGCCTGATACTACTAACGGCACAGTACGCAGAGACAGAGACAATTTTTTTTGCGACTGACTTGACTGGTCGCCGGTTATAACCGGATTGAAAGATCGCCGAGCTCTTAGGTTGCTTCGGCGTGCGCTCCATGGAGTGACTGGGTTCAAGGGACCCCGAGACTCAAAACTTATCTAAGAACTTATTCCAATTCTAAAAAAACTTCTAAAGCGCGTTTTAAAACACTAGTGGCGCCATCTAGTCTACTTATACATTAAACATTTGATGACGCCATATTTCCGGCGTTACAAACGTTTAAATTAATCAGTGCCAAGTCTGGCACGAACACATAGTCATACAAGACAGATAAAAACATTTAACAAACAATTATTAGGAACAAACTTGCGGATTGTGTGATCACACACATTGCACCATTGTTTTTGTCCACATATAATAAAAATATAGATATCTCGCATACATCATAAGCCCTACGTAGTAATAAGGTATATGTTGACGGCTCAGATCAAAATCAGAAGCTATAATTGTAATATCGTAAGGCACTAGCTATTCAGTTCACTGGACAACATACTCAACTATCTCTTTAGTCCACTCAAATAAAAGCGAAGGAAATTTTATATTGCCTTAGTCCCACCAGACTTCACTAACGTCATCACACAGATGATGAGTTCTGTAATAACTTCCTGATATCCGAAGACCAGTCGGTTATAAATATAAAATATATCATTTATACTATTCGTGTTTCAAAGCCCCAAAACAACAGACGTACCACCTTTTTCAATTGTATTACAACCATTTTTATAGTCTATTTAGGATTCTATCTATAATGTTTGTCAACGACCGCATCTCTACGGCAACAATAAACATACAGGGTATAAGCAAAAGCTTTGGTTTTTGCATGAATGATTCTCCAATAGTAACGTTCTCACAGATTATCGACGTACCAGAAAATCGATCCCCTCGTGGTTTGCCTTGACTGTTCTTAATATATTATAGGTCTGTGGTAAAGCAACAACATCTGTGACACGAATGGGCCGTCTCTACCGGTGAAATACCACGACATCACAGAAGACAGGCGTGAAGTAGAAGTATTCTGTGTTTCGTCTGTTGAGTGAGGTACCGGAGGCCCAAATCTACTCCTCTTCCTCTTCATTATTAAGAAAGGATGGGAAGGGGAAGAGGATTTGACAGGCGAGGGTATGGATAGGAAAAGGATTTTTTCCTGTCTATTCCCTCCTCTGACCATTAAAGGTAGGCAACGCATTTGCAATTCATTGGATTGTTGAGAGATACTTATCGGCTGTCACTTAATGTCAGGTGATCTGCTTGCTCGTTTGCCACCTGCTTACATAAAAAATTAGGGTTCCTTGCTTTGATGCGTCTGTTTTGAAGTATGGTAACTTTATAGAACAGTTTTGTACATTGAATTAAGCAGGCATTTTTGATTTTACCAATATTTAAATCTGTTATTACACCTTACCGAAGGTCAGGTAAAAACTTCAACTACATTAAACTGAGGAAATTGTCTAATTCAAAGAACAATTTGGTATTTGTATAAGTGCGTAACATAGAGTTAGTAATAATTCTGTAATGTCGTAGATTAAGTTTGTAATAATATTTATTTTCTATCGTATGACACAAGGTTTTATTTATAAATAAATATTAGACTAGACATGCTATCTTTTCTAGACTGTGGTACAGATGTTCGCTTTTATTGGCCCGTAACAGGCTTTGTTGTACAAGTCATCAAGATGCCCTTTATGAAGTTGACATGAAATTTTATGAATACCTGCGGCATAATGTGATCAGGGGATCCATTCCTTGATTACCTTTTTATTCATAATTGAATATAAAAGTTGGTTATAGACCGTCTGCGTTACGTTTTGTGGGAGGACTTTATTGTCTTATTGAAATGCTTTCTAAACAAGATATTTGTGTGAAATGTCTTGATATTTTATATGAAATTTATTCCTTCCCATCCAATCCTCTTCCCATTTTAAAACTATACTTATTAGGAAACGGTCGAGTACTGAAATTGTGCCTCCGGTACTTCACTCATCAGTCGAAACGCAGAATACTCTACTTCACGCCTGTCTTCTGTGAGTTCGTGGTATTTCACCGGTCGAGCCGGCCCATTCGTGCTGTTGTTTCAGGCTCTGCCACTGATAATAAGGTATCTTACATATCCAGGTTTCACAGTTATATAATTATTATTCATACGTAAGTATTTTTAGTACACTCTTTAGTACATAAGTACTCTTATATAATCAAAATAATGTAAGATAGATGAAGCAGCCACGTCATCAGATGATTAAACAATCTCTGTTCTTCGTACTAGGTGTCATCAAGTGCTTGGAGTTGCCACTCCATGTGAAAGGTTTACGATGGCTGTTAAGCCTAACAATTCATTTGGTAAAACCACTTATGGTACTGGTATTATTTTCGAAAATATTCCATTATGTAAAGTCCGATGAGTTAGCGTCTATAGTGACGCACACTAATACATTTATATGTATTTTTTTAAGCATAAAAATATTCCAAACAATTTCCTTATCAGCCCAGTTCATTCTCCAGGCTGTTACTCTTCTATCTACCTCTTCAGTCATTTTTTTGGTTTAGAAATCTTTATTTCCTTAAGAATATTCGCTTACTTAAGGAATCTTAAAAACTATTGAATAAACAAAATTTAATAATTATAAAATAACAAGTGGGTTATTGTAAATTAAACACACAATACTACATTCAACACGGATATACTGAGTCACTAGATGTGGCATAATTATTTATTTATTAGCATTTGATAAAATTAACCTTTTTCATAGATTATTTAACACATTTTGATTTAATTAATCAATACATTTTATTTTCTTACTATATGTTAGTTATCTGTTCTTTCTATCTTGGACTATTTGATTGTTTTAAATGTTTTTTTTTTGTTGTTAATTTTTTTTTTAAATACTAGTTTTAATCCAAATTATATGGCTCTTTTTTTATTAAAATAGTAGTGTTTTAGTTACTTTTAAAATGTGTAGAGAATTTGCTTATTTATTATGATTTATTGTACATTTGAACTCTGTCGTATTCAATTGTTTTACTGTCATACTTTGTCCTTGAAGACCGAGATATCAATTTGGTAGCACTCTTCTTCCTTTGGTAAAGGATATCTGTTTGTCTAGAATGACCTATTCTTCTACGAGCTCAGGGAGGGAGATAGAGCATCATTTACCAAGACAGGGGTTGTGTGGTAGCAATTTTGGTACTGACCTTGTTTCGGTGGTTTATCTTGTTGTTTACTGGTTTGAAGATACAAGAATGAAGTCAGCGACGAACCTGAGACAGCTTAGAAAATTTCCGTTAATTCTGATGCCTTGCGTAACCACGGTAAGTTTTCAATTGAAGACCAGCTATGAAGATTTTGAGGGTGATTGGGTCACCTTATTTCAAATCTAAATAAAGTAAACTCTTTAAGCATTTCATATGTATTTTATGCGATAAACCTTTTGTTGAGTTATACATTTTGTGAACGATAATGTATGCCTCATCATGCCTTTACTTCGTCTGGCAGAGTTCAGGGATTAAACCAACCTTATATGGATACCTACTAAATTATTATTTACATTTACAATTCCTTACAATTACAACTAATAACGACTTAATTTAATAAATAAACAAATGAATATTTATGTCGGCCATATTGGAATGGACTCTCATTTCGAATTTCGAATGAGTGGGAACGACACAAATATGAGATGTCCACACACACTGCACTGTACTTCGGAACTCACTATATATATATAATAAATAAAACTCCACTGTCGACTGTAAGAACTCGCTTTATTAAAATTGATTGGTTCACTATAACTATCCGCGTGTCAAACACAATATCGCGATTTAAAACTACGGTGGCGCCATCTAGTATCATCAAATTGAACAATTGAATATGAGATGTACAATGAGATTGCAGCCTAAAATATATCTTAAGATATAGGACGTAAGGTTCCGTGGCAGCTTGGCAGATCTAATATCTCAAGATAAGAAAACCCGCCAAATGTTTAACTATAGCGACTTACATAATGGTTTTATCTTGTACAGTCACATGCCAAGGTAATAAGATAGCAAGACATATGTTCATTTGTTGCTAAAATTTTTGGAGGTTAGATTAAAAACTGTTAATGTAAATTGGTAGGGGCGCCCTAGGAGAACTTATATCGATCAGATTAGTTGCTTATTAAAAAGGGCGATATAAGGAGTATCCATAAGCGACGAGCATGTATCCGTAGTTGTATCGACGTAGAAGAAGCAAATGAGGTGTGCCAGGATCGCGCCAAATGGAAATCCATAATCTCTGTCTCTCTCTCTCTCTCTCTCTCACTCTTACCTACCCGTCTGCGTTAAGGGCGTGAGCGCATATTTTTTTTAATATAAATGCTGGCTGCTGGCTTTAAAAGCTCAACATGTGGTAAAGCGACTGTTAGGAGTTAGAAGTGCTAGGCAACGACATATTTCAATTCCGATTCATATCCAATTTAATTTTAATGATGACAATGTTAATTTCGTTTTAAATTTTAACAACCTTCAATTTGAATTAAGTAAAAATTTGAGTAAATTTCGAAAATGTTAAATTCATTATTTTTTTCTAGGTTAAATAGAATTTAACAATCAGTTTTGGCATACTCTATTTTCAAGTAAGGAATGAGAGGTTAGAACTTTCCAGATTTTTCAACTGTGCGTATATAAATATAAACATTAAAATATTGTATAAAATAAGTTGGTTTCGTCTCATCCAAATATTTTTACCGTCACGTGATAATGTAGGAGATTTAAAATCTCCGACGTCATCAAAGGTGACACGCGTTGCGGGTATTAAGAAATATTTAGAATGATAAATATGTTTTTTTACATTAGTATCTCGGGCTATCTTTGGTACGCTAAAGGTCAGTCGACAAAATTTTACGCCCCAATTATACATTTATTATCGACTTTTAAAAGGTCTAATTACCTCATGTCATTGGTGCAATGAGAATACTTATGAATACTTACGAGCGTCCTGTTTATAAACTGAGCTAACTCTAACAAGTTTGATTATAAATGATTTAAAGCAGCTGAAGGCATTAGAATACGTATTAGAAACGCTTTTCCGTACGTTTGCTTACCAAAACAAATTTAGTTCTGATTGATAACATTGTTTGTAATGTGAGATGATGTTTTATTTACTTGTGTTATAAAACAGATGTACAAAGTACATACAAAACGCAAGCCCTGAACAATAAACGAGCAGAAATCACAAAGTTAAATTGATATAGAATCACAAAGTTAATATTTAATTGTAACGTTAAAGAGTTTAAATAACTAATTAAAAATTTCAACTTCCCAAATTAATTAGAGGGCAATCAAGAATTCGAGGAACAAGCGGCCCTCCCACGAAGCCTCACAATAACCTAGAGGGTTCGTATATTGTTATTTTATCATTACAGGTTTGATGTAAATGGAGGCGACGGGAATAGAAATCGCTTGAATTATTCAAAAATGTTATCTTTGTATTAGATTAACTCAAGAATTGAGTCGAAATCTGAAACACGCTTTCAATCTTTTTGGTTTTTAATGTCCGTATCCGACCAGAATCCTAAACGACAACCTTTAGTCTACTCGTCAATTACTTAAGCGGAACCTCATTAATTCCTTTTCAGATTTTATCAGTGCAGAACCATTCTAGCAATCTCTTTTATAAGTCATCATCATCCCTGCCCTTTCCCCACTCATGTGTTAACTTTTGCATGTTATTTATGAACATGCCACAATATAATATTATCTAATACCCCCCTGATCAAATAACATTTGTAAAAAATGCGATGCATACTGTAAAACATGTATCAGTAAGTCGAGTGGACGCCAAACAAAACACTTAAGGAGATAATGTTATCTGACACGATAAAGATTTGCAAGGAAGTTAGTATAAAACGAGGAGCACGCGCAGACCCCTCCGTACATATCGACGATGACTCTCATACGGAATTTGATTCTGATCTACTTCGCTGCGAACGCGTTCGCGAAATCTGTCCGCCAGGATGACGACGCCAAGGCCGAATTGGAGCGGTATATCGAAAATAAAATACCCGACATAAATCCCAGATTCAGACCTCATTACCACGTCGCGCCACCTGTCGGATGGATGAACGATCCTAACGGTTTCTCGTACTACAACGGAGAGTATCATCTTTTCTATCAATTCTATCCGTACGATAGCGTTTGGGGACCGATGCACTGGGGCCACGTGTCGAGTCCGGATTTAGTCCACTGGAAACAACTACCGACCGCATTGCTGCCCGATGAGGAACAGTGCTTCTCCGGCAGCGCTGTACAGGATGGCGACACAATGGTGCTGATGTACACCGCTCACATTATCTCCGACAGAGAACCGTTCTATAATGAAACGCAGTATTTGGCATACAGCGACGACGGCATTGATTTCTACAAATACAGTGGCAATCCGGTTCTGCCCTCGGCTCCAAACGGTTCACCTGATTTCCGCGATCCAAAAGTGTGGAGACACGGTGACCACTGGTATGTCATCCTCGGCAGCAAGACGTCCGATCTCAGAGGAAGAGTGCTGCTGTATAGATCAACAGATCTGAAGAGTTGGGAGTTTTTAACTGTTTTAGCAGAATCACAAGGAGACATGGGATATATGTGGGAATGTCCCGACTTCTTTGAATTGGACGGAAAGTTTATACTTCTTATGTCACCGCAAGGATTAGAACCTAAAGGAGATAGGTATAAGAACACTTACCAAAATGGATACATCATCGGTAGCTTCGATTATGAAACGTTTGAATTCGTTCAGGAAGTTCCGTTCCAAGAAATCGATTTTGGCCACGATTTTTATGCTGCTCAAACGACTGAAGTTGATGGGAAGAGATATCTGATATCTTGGTTCAGTATGTGGGAAGTACCCCATCCAGAAGATGTAGATGGGTGGGCTGGTATGATGACTATCGCCAGAGAATTGAAGCTCGTGGATAATAAAATAATAATGAAACCAATAGACGAAATGGCAAATATTAGACAAAATGTGGCCATTCTTAATGTTTTGGAGGTCAATGAAGAAGCCGACTTTGAGCAAGCCGTTGAAATTAATGTTGAAGCCGATTTTGATGAAATAGTTGAAATTAAACTGGAAGGAAGAGGTGGTGGTGGTTCTGTTGTGCTCAGTTGGGATCCTGTTGTAGGAAAGGTCTCGGTTTCTCGGGGCCCTGAAGATGTACGACAAGTGGAATGGGAGCCAAATAATGCAACTTCATGGAGAATCTTCCTAGACTCGAGTTCCATTGAGCTGTTCTGTGGGATTGGTGACGTTGTATTCAGCAGCAGAGTATACCCGTTGGGCGGCTGGAGGTTGACTAATTTGAGCAGTCAAGATATTGAAATACAAGCGTACCATTTGAAAAAGAGTTTTCCGGTATGAGTTAAGATCTTCCTGAGATTAATTTTGATGACTATGGCACAAGTGAAGGTTTTATTCGTTGTAAATAAGTGACTTCGATGTTTGTGTAAATATTTTTTGGAATAAAATTGTTTTTTTATTTAATTTTACTTATGTGTATATTTTCTACACCTTTTTGCGATATTTTTTGTTTGGTATTGACTTAGAATCTCTTGTCATTATCTTTGTACGGTATAATCTCCGAAACTACTAAACCGATCACGATTAAATTTGGTCATGATGCGTGATTTGGTTCAACTTAAAATATAGGATAGTTTTTATCTCGATGATTAACCTCAATCATCTTTAATTGTAAATTAAATATTATAATTATTTATAAGATATTACAAAGATCTTGAAAGTAGTTATGGATTAGTGGTTAATGGAGTAACGGGTACTATGCTCGCTTCTGGATTCAAGTTTCTTAAAACTCTGTTCATGCTAAAAGTCAAGTGACTCGTAAACTGTAACTCGTAGACATTGTCCAGCATAGTTCTCCGATCGAACTGGATACTAAGTGCTGCAGATGTCGCTGCTGCAGACTTCTAGCATTGTTCTGGTCTGGTTGATCTCGTTTGATAGACGAACATTCATATAATTTCATCACCAATGCTCCAAAAACCGTGAAGGAAAATATCTTGAGGAAACCGGCACGTCTTAGAACCACTAAACTCGAAGACATGTCACATCCACCAACCCACACCGGGCCAGCGTGATGGATTACGGTCCATTCCCTCTCTCGTAATAAACGCCCAAATACTACTTTTCCTGCCAAACCCAACTCTCACACTCATTAATGTGGGGACTGGTACAGCATTGCGTATTCCCAGACCCTCACAAATGAAATAACAAATTAACTACATACGTTATGTATATAAAGTTGTTATTTAAAATTATAATAAATTGAACTTGGTTTCAATACATAAGGCGAGCAATTAATGCACGTATGAATGTCACAGAAAATGGCTCTATTTACAAGTACATATGGATTTTTTTTTAAATTGATCTATACAGTCTGATAAAACGTATTTTATCTTAGAAAAAGTAATTTTTAGAGCGCCATCTCGTAGTCAACACTATCAACTGTATAAATCGCTTGACAAATATGCAAAATATTTCAGTCACAACGATAGATTCAAATACTAAATAGCTTCCTAAAAATAAAACACGATCTTAGTATTACAGATCGACGTTCGGACTACATCTAGTATCTAATAACACGATTTAAGTTACCAGAGTGAGTGAAAACGTATTAACAAATAATTTTCAATCAAATATTATAACAAAACTTTCAACAATGAGATTATTCGTCGTCTACCACTTGTCTACGATTGTCCATCGATTGTCTACGAGGTTATCTACGAGTGTAGACGAGGTTATCTACGAGTGTAGACGAGGTCATCTACGAGTATTTAAGAATTTCGATTAAGAATCATTCATCGTAGAAGTTAACGTACTATCAACTAATATTTTAAATTTTCATACAAACAGATTGTACAATAGTGTAATTTTTTTGTATAATTGTTTGAATTTCTTTGTATTTTTAATGATAATATAATTTTGTAATGTAGTTGACAACAATTACAACATGTTATGACGTCGCATTACACACGCGGACATTTTGTATTCGTGTGGCAGGAAATGAATGACTGAGCTGGATCATACGAAGTCGCCAATTGGTGACTTAAAATGCCTTCACTATTGGGTTCCGTATGCTCCACCTGGAGGTATGTAACTTTGATCTCTAGTATTAAGTTAGGAAATTTTAAGTTATTGCATGTTGTTGTAAAGTTTAAATTAATGTAAGCTTCTTAACATACAATACATACATGCAGACATACAGTTCAATTGAACTTATATAGATGTTATCAACTTTTCCATCTACAAAATATAGATTAAGAAGTAGATTAGATTTGACCTTGAGGGAAGGAGAAGAAGAAATTGTTACCAAATCATCATGAGAAGAGTGAGTATGCTAATATTAAATCAGTACGCAGTCATTTCTATTGCGTCACCGTTTAATATAAGACTTTGTTGTATCTCACTAGTCACACATTATATTTAGAAAACAGATTAAAGAAATACTTTTTAAATATACCATTCGAATTACATAAAAGTAAATTTTGTTAACTTTAAAAAAGCTCTGTCAGTTCTATTCTCAGCTCAATCAATCTCAACTGGAAACTTTTATTAATTACTCACTGTTAATTAAGGCCACTTTGTAAAATTGTTCAAGTAGAAAAAGTGCTTTAAAGCTTTTAAGCGTAACGTAATCCCCCGGGCTGATCTTTAATATAACTCTTCTAATTCATAAAGCTTACTCCAAATTGTTTATTAATAAAGCTCGCGTTTTGCCCCGGATTTACTCGTTGAATTTTTATACATAAGATGTTATATGTTGTCGTTTTGTATTTGTTACTTTATGTGTATGTATAGAGATTGTGTGGAAGGATGAAGGACACATAATGAAGGAAGGAATTAGAATGAACGTGGTTGATGAAAATGGTACCTAAAGACAGAAAGTGTATGTGTAAGAAGGGTAGATTCGACGGTTGAAGGGATTAGAAGAAAACTACCTATTGTGCCGACCCCACATAAGTGGGAGAAGGGCAGGAAGATGATGAGTTTGGTAGATTTAGAATAATACTAGAAAGGACGTAATAGTAAGTATAATTCTCTCATGGCGTGAAGCATTTGCTTAGATCGTTAGATTTCCATAAACATCTTAGGGAAAAGGGACTGAGTGAAAACTTGCCACGGCATCTTGTATCACAATAGTTTTCTGTGATGTACATTCAAGGTTATAAAACGGTTATTTATTTATTATATTATATGTTCCATTATATTTGCGCTTGACACAGATTATATAGAAACTGCAGCTTGGTACAATTATGATTACTTATATATTGTATTTACATGAATTTAACACTACACATTGTAATTTAAAATTTCGTAAAAATTAAATAAATTGTTTAATTATTAGGTACTTTAAAATTGAATGCAATGAATTGATTTATATTGTAATTGAATGCAATGAATTGATTTATATTGTAATTGAATGCAATCAATTGATTTATATTGTAATTGAATGCAATGAATTGATTTATATTGTAATTGAATGCAATGAATTGATTTATACTGTAATTGAATGCAATGAATTGATTTATATTGTAATTGAATGCAATGAATTGATATATTTTGTAACATATGTAGAACATATATGTATGCAAATGTGTACATATTCTCTATTTTTAATTATAAAACGGGACCCTAATGAACAGTGATAGTTAGACAATTGAAATTTTCACATATAATGTATGTCTGTTGCGGCTATAACAAATACTAAAGCAGAATAAAACACATTTAAGTGGGGCTTCCATACAACAGACATGTTTTTTTGTCGTTTTATAGATAATGGTACGGAACCCTTCGTACGGGTGTCCGACTCGCGCTTGGCCGGTTATTTTTTTAAAAAACTAACTATATATTTTTCAACTAAACTTGTCGACATTAACTTAAAGCAATTTAAAATTGAACAAAGTTACACATAAGTTACAATGCACCTTGTTTCTGTCAATGCCTGACCCTTTTACAATGACCCCATTCAAATAAACGAGGTGCCACACATAACTGTCAACCTTGCATCATTGGGTTGTCGTTTGTTAAGTTTGCTTACTCTATAATAAATGTTTAATAATGCAATTTATTACAATTAAGGTATAAATAAACCACACCAAAATTCAATTTTATATTAAGTCTCAGATTTTATTCAATTATATAGACTTGTAATAAAATTTCTTTTAATTTCGACGTCGCTAAATCTCGTAATGGCCATTCGTTTATCAGCCTAATTAATTTGGGCACACAAAAATTACTCAGTGTTGATGTTTTTAAGCCTTTCTGTAAAAAATATTTTATTTAAAAAGAAATTGGACCTTTTATTTAAAAGACTTTTGAAGGGATCTTTTAGCGGACCGAACAAAAAGCTGAATAAATTAATGAATTCTTCCAAGAATTGATAACGAGCAAAGGTCTTATTTTCTGTTTAGATCGAAACATTATTGACTTTTTAGTAATAAAATGCTCAGTGGAAGATTATTCAGAAAGTTCTCGGAATATTAATTATATATAAGATTATACAATTGATAAATTTCTCCAAGAGATTGATAAAGAGTGATGCTTCTCTTTTCTGCTTAAAATCAGACATTTCTAGTAACGAAATAGTTGATAATTAGCAAGTTTTTAGAATGTTGAGTCTTGGGAAATGTTTGTCGTTTAACAAAATAGTATGGCAGCATAAAATTATAGAGGATTAATTAAATTTCACTGTAAAACATGGGACAGTGATGGCCCAGTGGTATAGGCCCCGACTTACGTACTGTAGGTCGCCGATTCGAACACAGGCAGTACTTTGTGTGATTTATTTCATCACCACTGCTCCAAAAACGGGTGAAGGAAACCGGCATGTCTTAGAACCATCACAATTCCGCGTTCCATTTGAGTAACATGTCACACCATCTGGCGGTCCTCTCAGTAAATACCGGTTGTCAGTTCAATATTGAATTGAGTCTAGCATCCGCTGTTTCGGGTGTTCGCGAACAAAATCGGGTAAAATCTAGTATATGATAAGCCTTTAGAAATAAGTTTCATCCTGGTGACATATATGTACTAGTCGATTTTATAACGACTCTATTTTTTAAGGGGAGAATTTGGTAAACGATCAAGCGGTATACCCAGTATTAATTTTGAATGCCCGATGTTGAGTTGCAGTTAAAAACATAATTAGAATAAATACATTGCGGGGCGTATTACTGATGAACATTGCTAGGCTATGTTAAAATAGAATTGTAGATATAAAACACACAAAAAATAATCTAATCCAATATTGACTTGTCCACTGTGATGGCGGTCGATTGAGATAAGATTCGCGGAAACTTGTGGTAATATTTTAAAAGTATTGTGATATTGGATTGAACGTCCATGTTGTAGCGTAAATACGATTTGGGAGCGTAATTTCAGATTCAATAGAAATGCAAGAGGTTGGTTTGTTAGTACAGCAATCGCGGCAGACATTTATCTAGAGATTTACCTCGATTAATTTGTATTACCGGTAAAGATAAACATCGACGTAACATTGTTTGAAGCTTGATTTAATATATCTTAAACAGATCTGTTGAGGGGATATCTAACGTTTAGTTGTGCTTGGCTCTTATTTAAACATTTTAATTATATAAATTAAACAATTCTCATTTTCTAGATGCCTTACCGCAGAGTGCTACGCATTAGCTGGACTCCGAAAGTGTCTAATGTGTGAGTACTATACGTCGGTAGGAACCGCGAATTATTACAGACCATAAAAAGAGAAAAGACGCTTATCTAGGTCATGTCTTGCGACATAAGAAATATTAGCTTCTCCAACTTATTATGATGAGTTAGAGATGAGGGACTTTGTCCCAGGAAAAAGACGCGCTATACGTAGATAGAAATCGAACTTGTGAAACATCAGGGAGTGGACCAGTATTGCCAGCGTAAAAAATCTATTTTCCTTTCGCACCTTACTAACTTATCCCTATCTTGGGATATGTTCGCTGAGCTGATTGCCAACTTCCTCCCAACCTTGGAGAGGGAGAGAGAACGAATTTACAAGTTAGCAATTTGATTTTTTGAGTTAAGCTTAGAAAATGCTAGTTGCTACTGTAGAGGGGTCATCAGCTTCATAAGGGTTATGATTTGGTTTACTATTGATCCTATAACGTTGCAACGCTCAGTTATTATTTTAAATAAAAAAAATAAAAATACGCTCACGCCCGTAGCCCAGAGGGGTAGGCAGAGATCATGGATTTGCATTTGGCGCGATCCTGGCACACCTCTCTCGCTTCTTCAACATCCATATATCTACGCATACATGCTCGTCGGTTACGGGTACTCCTTATATCGCTCTTCTTTAGTATTACTAATCTGGTCGATATAAGTTCTCCTAGTTAAATTAAAGGGTACAATAAGAAAGGTAACATTACATTTATAAACCTCTAAGGTTTGCACTTAATATTATTTAATCACACCGATACGTCGCACCTAGACAACCAGCTCCTACACGGACAAGCCAACTAACCCCGAAGTCGACAATTACTTAGGTAATGCTTCAGCCTCTGAGCAATGTTTTTGGGCTTGATGTTTTTTCATCAGTCTAGGAAGTATATAACTAGGCGTGAGCTCACCGTATACATTTTTGCCGCCCGTGTATGTGTGACACGTGAAAAAATATTCTTTTATTTATTAGTTCCTGCATTTTTATGTTGCTACATGATTGTGTTTATGTTTCTCTCCAATGTTGCCACTATATTTTAGACGCTTACGTCCAATTTTTATAGTAAACTTCACCTTACAACACACAAACCAAAAATGTTACCGCATACTCGCAACGACATCAGAGTTACACGCAATTTTCCACCCGATTACATTTCATTCGGAAATATTCTCAAATGTTTTCTCAGCAGGATATCTAACTGTAGACCCGCTGCGTAATAACCAAGAACTGCAACCATACATCTTTTAGGCATATGTTGTATGATCTCATACAATATTATATATAACAAACTCAAAACTAATTGATCTACAATTTAATTTGCCGGACCGTATTTTGTTGGTAGTTTACTTGCGACAGAAAGCATTTTTATGTACCGCAATTTATTTAATACAACGCCGGATAGAGAGACCAGCCATTATGTTATTTATGACGGTCTCTGGGGGCTGTGGGTTGTAGTCTTTTGGTTAGCGCCTTGTACGATTCTAGGACGAAGGAAGGATTCACATAAAAAACCTAAATAGCTTAAATTAAACGAGTAATGGTCAAGGAACTGGATGAGAAGCAAATATCGATCTGCTGGCCTGATGTTAAACAACCATTACTATACGGTATAGCGAAGTTGTTACGGAGAAAAGGGTCAGCAGTACAAGGTCCTTCAAGCTTTCTTAAAAATCAAACTTAACACATCTGAAAAATTTATCAAACATATAACATTACCAAGTCGATCAGTAATCAACGTCTTATGTTTCCTCCTATCCCTCGGGAAAAGGTTTTTTTATATGCATTAAAGCATGCGCGTATTTTCATATACGCGCATTAGTAAAAGACCTTAATAGATTTGCGATGTTGAACAAACGAATATTAAATTTTTATTTCAATAATATTAATTATAAATCGACATCATTTTTAGCCAGGAACTATTCAACAGGAAACTGTTGACAGGACACTAGTAGAGCTATGGAAAACATTTATTTTGTTTACGTCAAAACATGAAGTATTGAGTGGAATTTCTCGGTTCGTTCAACTTGGGCATCGACTCCGGGGAAATCTACTGAAAGTATGAGATTGTTCGCGGTTAAGGGTGTAAGGCACAATATTTCAAGAGAACGTTGAGCTTCATTAATTTAATATATAAGGAAAATAATCGGTAAAGAATAATTGAAATTACGTCTTCCCCGTTAAAGTACCCTTTACATTTTTGTTAGCTTACAGCTTACATCAGTATGGTACGGCTTACATTTGTCCGAGAACTAGACAGCTATA
>JWHW01052809.1:6262-16620 GCA_000931545.1 Papilio glaucus | reverse complement strand
TTAATTATTTATCAACAGCACAAGATATATTCGGTACCTAACTAAACTAAGCGGAGATTAAAGTCGATTGCTTTTGTAATACGTCATAATTAAATAAGTAAATCATCAAAGCAATGTACAATAGGCGTATTACATAAGCAAAAATATATAAATCTTCAGTTATCTCAAGCGTGTCCCCATCGCGGCGTAATTTCTTTGTGAAAAATTGTAATGTTAAGGAGCTCGAGATAAAGTTTAGAGCGCGATGTGGCAGCTAACCGTTGCTAGGCAACGCTGCCTCATTTCCGTTTCTCTGGATCTCTGAACAATTCAGGAAAATTTTATTCATCCTTACTTGAATCATTTGAAGAGAGATAAGAAATTTAAAAGCCTGTTTTCATTTACCAGATTCCAAACGTGACGGAAACCTAGCCACAAGTCTTTTTGTTCTTCTTATTTTATCTAACTATCTATTGAATGAAGCGTTCGGCTTGTTGATTACTTAAGAAACTGCTTATTTTTTAAATAAACGATTCCTTCTGTCCTTTTCAGTACACATGACAATTTGTGTGCAAAATTTATGATGGTTGGATAAGGCGTGAAAGCGTAAAAAAATTTACAATCCCATTTAAAATATTAGGAAGGATGAAGAAACAAACGTCGCCTGGAATTCGAACTCACTATAGATCTCAGATCTCACGTTATTTAAATCTATGATTCGGAAAAACTTTATTCCTTGTTCCTATGTAACCAATAAACGTGTATGAAAATATACCCTCGTTACTTAACAATAAAATTCAAAATTGAAAACGAGAATAATAAATGAAAAAAAAGTTCTTCGAAACTGTTCCAAATTCAAAATTGAAAACGAGAACAATAAATGAAAAAAAAAAAGTTCTTCAAAACTGTTCCAAATTCAAATAAGATCACGAGAACCTATAAGGTTTTCCTCTAAAAAATATCGTTTATAGCGGCTCAAGAAGTTTTCACTTCAATAACACTTATTTAAAAGAAAAAGAATAATCTTTCTTTTTTTAAAAATAACAACTATCTTTGTTGAGCCAGCCATTGAAGACTTTTACAAATATTTGGATTATTGCGGGTAAAGACAACAACTTATAATGTTAAAATATTTGTAATCTCTGCTTATGTAAGTTGACAAAGCAAATAACAACTGTCTTTATTTATTCTGTTAAGGTCTAAAAACGTTGAGTTTCTTTTACGGTACTTAGAAAAATGTCTTGACATAAAAGTAAACGTAAAAATATGTTGCAAAAATGAGTGGCAGTATTGGTAGGGGACGCTCTAGGAGAACTTATATCGATCAGATTAGTGACTTACTAAAAAGGGCGATATAAGGAGCACCCATAACCGACGAGCATGTATGCGTAATAAGTAGAAGAAGCAAGAGAGGTGTACCAGGATCGCGCCAAATGGAAATCCATGATCTCTGCCTACCCCTCTGGGTTACGGGCGTGAGCGCATATTTATTTATCAAAGTAAATATCTCTAACATGTAGTTATACCTATATATGACGTACATTGCTGTCTGTAGCTTGCCAAACTCCGATTTGATCTGGAAACACCGAAATGTACTGGCCAATTTTGAACATGCCATCTGGCGCACAGATATTTGACTATACGTTTTAATTCCAAGACATTTGGAGAGTACTAAATGATAGTGTGAGTTGGGTGGTTTTGTATTATGAAAAATCACAACGAGGTACTTCAAAAAATAATATTTTTGATATACATTCAAGTTTATTTCCGATTAAGAATAACAAAAGTCAAAAGTTTCTTTTCATTTCGCAAGAAAAATAATTCCGGAATATTCATAAATCAAATATTAAAAAAATATTCTAGGAAATAACACGTAATACCGCTTCCAACTTCTCGTCAAATATTTACAAATGAATTGGTGAATTTATACATAAAAATAAAAGAGCTTTGTGATTTCAAACATTTATTCCTATACAAAGTAACTCATAAAGTCATAACATTTCTCTTTGTTAAATTTTATCATAAAAAATATATTTATAAAAGGAACTTGTTAAGATTTTTATCTCCAACTTCAATGTTTTTAACCGACTTCAAAAAGGAGGAGGTTATCAATTCGTCTGTATGTTTTTTTTTTATGTTTGTTACCTCAGAACTCCGCTCCTGGTGATTCGATGATTCTTTTTTTGTTCGAAAGCTAATGCTTGTCGATTAGTCCCATTTTTTTTAGTCAAGATCCGACCGGTAGTTTTTGAGTTATTCTTAATAATGCATAATATGAAAACGTTGAATTTTACTTTCCTGGCTTACGTAGGCTAAACTATAGGACTTACATTAAAATGATGTACAAAGGAATTGTAGCTCTTTATATAAGCTAAGTAAAAGTCCGCAATGACGTATATCTATCTTCTATAGTTGTCTCACAATAACCATTTTTATCTTAGGAAACATTAATTAAAACTCACTCGATACTTACTACGCGATTATTCGTGTTCGGTATGAATCCTTATCCATTTAAATGTGCTAGTTACCAAGAAAATTTTATGTAGATTATAATTGTTCTTCGAACTATATCATTCTGACCAATAGTTTAGAAGGTATCAAAAGTTTAAACTACAAAGTAACTAAAAACTTTGCGCAAGTGCTTTCATAAGCCGACGGCCGGGCTTAGCGATGTGTTTATTACTATGTGCTTTTGTTTATTATTTTTCTTTGATTGAAAGTTGGTTGTTATCATGTATTCTCATATTAATTAGATTCACTAAAAATCGAGAAAAAAAACTTTTAAACAAAAACAAAACCGACTAAAAAAAAAACTATATTCAAAAACAAGAAATGCACTCAAAAGTATAAAATGATTTTACGCAATTAAACATAAGAATCAATTCTTAATCATATTTATTTTTGGAGTCGGTGTCAGCTGTGTTTTGTAGCGATCGGATCAACATATTTAGTGGCGGCGAAGGGTGTAGGCGAAGCCTGTTTAAGTGCTTTTATTATCTTGGAAAATACAAATCCGTAACCTCTGACAGTCTTGGGTAGATTAACTTTTATTTTTATAAAAGTCTCGTAGTTAAAAGTAATTAAATTTGTTTTTTGAAGCGGGCAAGTGTTCTGATTCGAGACACGTCCACGTCGCATTGCAGTGTTGTCTTCAAACTTTACAACTCTTTCAGTTCATGGTATTTTACTTCTTTGGTTTGCTGTTTTGGTGTTTATATTTGACTTTTATATAGAGTTTTACATATGATCTTTGACAGCCATAGACACAAGAGTACGTAGAGTACTAAGACTTAAGAAAATTACAAGAAGTAAAGTGAGCGCTGTTTACAAAGTACAAACATTCATAAAGTAAGTCTTCTAGCCTTAAGCCTTTTAAATTATCAGAACACAAACTCGTATATATAAAAGTTGTACCGTTATTAAAAGCTTAGTGTAATGAATTCACAGAGCGAACCAATTAATATTCCCTTCAGCGAGCAGGAGTCTGCGATTACTGTTTAATTTTGTTAACATTAATTACTTTTTAACCGACTTCAAAAAGGAGGAGGTTATCAATTCGTCTGTATTTACTCTATTATACTACAGAATTACAAATTAAAATTATTGCCGGAGCAGTGAGTTTAATACAGAAAGTATAGACATACCATAAGTGAGTGGCGAGCAGTTTGAATGTTAAGCCAATATGTGTCAGTTAAATTGACGCTAAGCCACTTTGTGTAGAGTTATAGCTCCGGCTAAAACCCATGCGCCCATTATTCGTATACATTTAGTATTGCATACACAAGAGACAACTCTCACATATTTTATTTGCTCACCCTATCTGTTTATATCCAGTTTAAATATTTTTTTACATATTTAAATTCATCTCCGTATTTATATTTTAATAAACTGGCAACACTGTGTTAGATACTCGATAGTGATGAATGTAATTGACACAATATGGCTATTCCAAGAAATATGTAAAGGTTAATTTAATGTTATATAAAAAATAAAAATTTGTTTAGTTTTAAACTAAAGCAATTCCTTTCATCAAACTCACTGACCGACTGACTGACTAGAATAAGGCAACCATCCATAAGACCTGCTTATTCTTTATCTTTTAATATTTTCGTTGCCTACAGGCAACAAGTTATGTAACAAAAATATACTCCACTCGTAGAACTGTAGTTCTCAGTTAAATAAGACTGATTTATACCAAAATTTAAATATACGTGATAGAGGACAGCAGCGAACCACTACGGCTATAGACGAAATGGTGAAGACATCTGTAATACTCCAGACATTACATGAGCTACATTCAAACATTGATATATTTGACACCAGTAAAGTTGAGCTCTACAGCTTCTATAATTACATATATGAACTTATCGCGGTCACCAAAAATCAATAAGCTGGTGAGCTTTAAACTATGAAGATAAATATACATATAATAAAAATGTAACTGATCGCCGTCTGTACATGGAAGATATTTGAGAAAAACTATACCTTCATAACCGCAATAAAACCCAAAACAATGATTATTAGAATTTTTGTCTGTTTGTCTGTACGTTTGTTACCGCTAACCTCAGAAACGGCTTAACCGATTTGGGTGCGGTTTTCACTAATGTATTGTGGTAAGCTTCACTTAACATTTAGTGTTTTTTCTCAATCGGCTTATAAATAAAAAAAAGTTATATCAATTTATCTGTGCTACGGCCATACTGTGTCGACATCACATACGCGGGAAAAGGGCAGGGAGATGATGAGGTTACGGTAGTATTAAGTAGGTAATATCATTTCGTTCAAGTAAAATTACAGGGCGGGTGAAACCGCGGGGCACAACTAGTATGTACATAAAATGCCACGTGTGCATGTATGTAGATTATATTCGCTGTAGACTCCAAAACATCCGGACGGATTTCTATGAAGTTATCAGAAAATGTTCCTATTGATCTAGCGGGTGATCCTGTGAAGCTTGGAAGCGATCGGATCAATATAATCAGTGCTACCCGGGTGAAACCGGGGCGGATCGCTAGTTTCGTGTATAATCCGTATACAAGGGTTATGAAGCCTGTGTACTCCGTATCAAATATAGATCCCTCGTTCCAATGAATTTGCGATTGTCACTTTGACATGGTCTGCTGTCTTCAGTTCTTTGAACAACTTACCTTGAATTTTACTATTAAATAGTTTCTTAGTAAATTGTCTAAAGTCTGTGAAATCTTTGTGTCTTTTCTACGCGTTTTATAAGAATGGAGATGTCTCTCAGTAATTGAAAGTTTCTGACTATATTATTACTTAGGAGTTTGTCTTAACACGAAGCATACACACCCTTGCTTAACAGATGCTAGATTATACGGTATTACAACTATGCTTGGTACAATAGTGCTATGTAGAATAGACTCTGGCGTGACGTGGTATAGCTGAGCTCGGCTTAGATTGGCATAGCATGGCTGGGCCTAACATGGCTAGCTTTGCTGGGCCTGGCATGGGGCGCCTTGGTGGCTGGATTGGAATGATATGGTTCTCATGGCGATATATGTGGGGTTACACAAGTTTTTTTGACGGCTCTTTTTAGTTTGGTTCTCTTATAATAATGGGATTTTCCGTCATTATCTTTCTCATGCATACAATACCGTGGTTAGACTTGTTTGAATTATTTATTATTATTATCAGTGGTTTATGGTTCGTTATTTATTATGTCAAGGCAGTGAATTTAAATCATACCTAACCGTCCCCCACTAACTTCCAAGGTATTTCCTTGACCGTATATTCCATATTGTGCTAGTTGAAATCCGCATTGAAATCGGAGAATTTTCCAGAAAGTTAGATTCAATTTAAAATTTCCGAATTATGTTTGAAGGAAAATAATTGCTCGGGGATAAATTAGCTAGGGGTTAGTACCCGAGATTTTGTCTGGTTCCAGGTTAAGAACGTATCTGGTCGATATTTATTACACAAAACTTTGAGTGACCGGAGAGTGGACCGGAATTGCGAGGGCCGCCCAACTGTTCCGACCAAAGGACACAATAAAATTTGATGAACTGACTGCCAAACTCCGCTAGTAGGAGAAGCTAAGTAAGTGAACAATTTGTATCTGAAATTCGAATAGAAATTAATCTTAAATCAAAGTCGAACCATTTTCAATTAAAACGCGTTTAACTCGACCGCATCGGAAATCTAGGGAAGTTAACATCCCTGGCGTTCCGATATTACATACCAACCCCCCGCCCCTCCTCCCTACGCTCGAAGCCTTGGAATGCCACGCTCGCCGCAAATCTATTGCACTGCATCGCCTCTGTTGACTACTACCTTCACTTATGGATTTAGATGTGTCCAATTATTATATTTATGTTCTGGAAGGAGCAAACAATCTAACACTTTAACTGAGAAGACATTCACAACAACCATATGAGTTCCGTTCATCGTTCATTCCATCACAGTATTTATGTAGCACAAAAGAAGAGGCGAGTAAAAGAAAAAAAAGGGATTTGACATCAAAACGCAAAAGAACAAAATACCTCACGGTAATCGGCTCTCAGAGTCTTCCCGGGTGATCACATCAGAAGTGATGTGATCCGTAGTAGAACCAAGGTAATCGACATTGTCAGAATTACAAACCTTAAGTGGTAATGGACCGGACACATTGGTCGATGGGGCCAAAAGGCCTAATTTCAGTCCTATTCCCCTTCCCACCCTTTCTTCATAAGGATAGGATGTGAAAGAGAAGAGGATTGGACAGGGAAGAGGGTTAACGAGGAAAAGGAACTATCCGTTTTCCTGTCTATGCCCTCCTCTGTCCATTAAAGGTAGACAACACATCTGCTTGTTGCGGATGTCTATGGATAGCGCTCGCTTAACATCCGGTGATCCGCTTGTTCGTTTGCCACCTTCTACCATAAAAGGTTCTAGGGTGGATAAACGACAAATCGGCGCTGATTTACTCTACTTCTCAAGTCACAGTTTTAAGACATACCATGGTATCCAGATACACATACATATATATTTGTTTATTTATTTCATACTGGCCAAGAGTTAAGAAGTCAAAATTAGTGGTCTTCGTTAATGTATATAGTTTATTAATTCTAAATAAAACATCTAATATAAAAAACAGGCAAATAAAATTTGAAGTTTTATTATACACAGGGCATTATGTTAATCAGACCATTTTGCCTCAGAGCCTCAGCATTAAATGGCTTATTACGGTCAACGTACAACTTCCTCAAATAACAGACAATTGCCCGTTACCTAGGGTATAAATAAATCACAGATCACAATTTTGCTCGGGCCTGACGTAACCAACGCAAAACAGTAGTCCATCCTCTATATACTTTCATATAACAAATGCTGGCTGTTTCTATTTCTACTATCTTTTATATCTTGGTCATTAACAGACTTATCCTAAATAAATGAGATAGTTTTTACTAATAATACAGCAATAATCTATCATTCAAGTTACTAATAACTAATACCATACTAGAGTAATCAGCAATGGTACAACATCTTGTGATCTATCATTAAATGAATCTAGCTACATAGCTCAAGTAATTAGCTTAATTGCTTCAACATATCCATGCCAGCTCTAACTTGGTGCTATCGATCAAGTTGAATTAACGACAGGGTTTATAGACAAGTTGATATTAAACCATTGTGGTAAGATAATTATACATCTTATGACATGTGACACGTGTTATCAGTAATCCTTTCATAAAGTTTGATGTCTTTCTTTCGTGGTAAAAGTAGGTTGTTGTAATGGGACTATTACTAGAATTCCAAGAAATTATAAAAACTATATAAGAAATAAATCTAACTATATAAGAATAAGCAATAAAGAATTTCCTTTCCTCCTGGTTAAGAAAACAATGAATGTTATCTTGTTGCCTTAAATTATATAATAAAGTTTATGAAAACTTTACGCATGTGCATCAATTTTTATTTGATAAGTACTTAATAAGTTGCAATGCCACGTAAAGTAAAAAATATTCTGTTTGTAGAGGTATCACCAAATATATCAAAATAATATCAAAACATTGTAAATAAAGTCTCATTGTACAACAAACGATTTTATCACAATCTGAATAATGCTTTAGGAACGTATAGAAGACAAATAAACATACAAACATTGATTTTAATATACATATAGATTTAACATTGGTGTTAATATAACACCACGACTACACCGAGGACTGTCATGAGAGGTGTTAAATACTAGTGCTTAAGATGAGCCGAATGGCTCGCTTGTTTTATGAGTCAATATTAACAAAATTTGGTAAGAGGTGAAATTTCATTTCCACAGGAAATTTTCGCAATAGAAACAAAAACAAATCAGACAAAAATCATAAAGTTGTTATAATGAACAAAGTTTCTGAAATAACTGCGTTTGAGATATCTACAAATTGTACAAGTTATACAATGAAAGTAATTCGTATCCAGACTTATTATCCATACTTTTTAAGCAAGTATCCAGACTTATTTCGGTTATCATTTTCATTACTTAGAACTTGTAAGTTAAGGCTACAGGCAGTGTTAAGTATTGTACTGAATATTTAGACTAGAATACTTTTCACCGGTACGTGAAAAGTGACCAAAAGAAACCACTGGTAAACGAAGTATCTAATATTTTTAATTTATTGATAGAGTTTTAAATATATATTTTGCTCGTACGGACTTTTCTCCCTCTTACCTCAACATAAGGCTGGCAATGCATCCATGACTCTCCCTTAGTAACTCCCTCTTTCCTCCACATTGGTTAGCAATGCATCCGTAACTGTTCCATGCTACTCTACTCCTTCTTTCTCCACATAGGCTGGAACTTAATCCGTAACCCAACTATCCTATCCATCCCCTGTTCATCCGTCAAATTCTCATCCCCTCCCATCCTTTCTTCTACTACATTTAGGCCTCCGGCACGTTACTTGTCAGACGAAACGAAGATTACTGCTACTTCACGCCTGTCTTCTGTCACGAGGTATTTCACCGGTCGGCCCATTCGTGCAATAGATGTTGTTGCGGGCTCTGCGCTACGTCGCGGGTTCCTGTGATTGTTGCAGATGTTAATGGATAGTGGAAGTCACGTCACATCAAGTGAGTCTACTTTACAAAATTATTATAAATGCAGTTTGTATCAACTTTTGTTAGCCTGACTACATTTATCGTTTTTGTCGTGATTAATTTTTTAATTAACAAGTATCAAATCTTCTTAGCCTAACTATAATTATAGCAATACAGTGTAAGACGTTTATTTTTAGATTCATTGAAGACACACAGCACACATTTGGTATATGGCTTGCATCTATTTTTTACGTTACTGTACGTATTGTGTTGACTTTAATTCCGATAACTACAAAGGTTTGGGTTTGTTTATAAATGTTCCACTTAGCTATAAATCCTAACAATGAAAATAGCACAGTCTTTTATGAAGCGGAAGATTTATCACGATTTTACCTCTACAATGGAAAATGTTCTCAAAATGTATAAACAATTACACATACTATATACATATGTTTTTGTGTATATATTGATTTAAAAGGGGCATGTTGAAAGGATGAATGAAGGGAGAGTAACGAAACAAATTCATGTTGCAAGAGTGAACGTCCGCGTTGGTGGTGGGGACTTCCAAGGAAAACTTACATATTTCGATCAGATTAGTAATATACTAAAGAAGGACGATATAAAGAGTACCCGTAACCGACGAGCATGTACGCGTAGATGTATGGATGTAGAAGAAGTGAGAGAGGTGTGCCAGGATCGCGCCAAATCCATGATCTCTGCCTACCCTCTAGGTTACGGGCGTGAGCGTGTATTGTTTCATTTGTCACCAGTGCTACAGTTGTGCAGATTTATATTTCGTGATATTTAACATCAGGAATAACATTTAAAATGAGTATAACACAAGCCACTTTTATTCGAGTAGGAACAGTGATTTTTATTTAATACGGTTTCTCCTGTAACACACTGGAGTGAAAACTCAAGACAGGTGGGAAAACGCGACTATAATTCAAAGGGAAATAAATCTGACTTTTATATGTCTCCCATACATTACAGGCTGTTAAAATAGCAACCGTAGGGTATAGCTCGAAGTGGGAGAACATTCCGGATATTAATGCGCGCCGATCGATTGCTATCTTGATAGCCGGCTAGATTCCCCTTTAATTTGAAGAACTGAACATGCTCACTATCAAAATGGCAATGTTTGTTTCGGTTTGCTAAGTGCACCTCATTTTGTTCTGATGAAAGACTTGACTACGCGACTGTGTCGCCATTTCGCTTCACAATCGAGTCACAATGAAAAAAAATCGAGGCCTCTCAATGGTTTAACAGTGTTTTTTTTTTTTAGTTTTTCCATTAGTTTCACAGTCGGAGACTAATTTGTGCAACGTACAATATTTTTGGGTTTTCTT
>JWHW01052763.1:0-10536 GCA_000931545.1 Papilio glaucus | reverse complement strand
TATTAACTTTATATTCATTATCTTTAGACGAATTCCCGAGGAGGGTTGGCGTCAGGCATGCGGCCGGCTGTTAAAACTGAAGTCAAAACCTTTACAGTATGGACTGCGTTTACACTGTGCCGACCCCACACCAGTGGGAAAAGGGGAGGGAGATGATGATCTTTAGACAAATTTAAATATTTTTAATAGAAAAAAAATAACAAGCAAGCCAGCGTTTCAGCAGGAGTTATGTGACAAACACTACTCATAATATCTGGAACTATCGGAAGAATTTTGAATAAGCCGCCAGCTGCCTTTATGCAGAATTTTTTGAAGAATAATAATGAATTAATGTAAGAGGAAAAGAGTTCGAAATGAAAAGGAGAGGATGGGATGGTGAAACGAGCCTGCGGCACCTCACAAGTCAAGCAGGTTCCAGAAGATATTATAAACTCCTGTACTCTACTTCTTTAACGTCATTATCCGATCGTAAATCAGTTTTATCGTAAAAAAATAAGATCGTCCTTTCGCTCGTTGCGCGGCGGTGGTGTAAATGTATTTTTTCAATGTTTTCGTGTTTTGAGTGATTTAATTAAACCGGCTTTACTCACGCGTGGTTCGGTGTATGTACCGACTAGTTTCGAGCCCTTCGGGAGCTCTTCCTCAGGGTGAGTGGGGCTGACATAGGTTCGCGGTCGCGGCGCGCCTCGCACTGCGCGCCTGCGCTCGTAGGGCGCGACTGGAGAGGGCGGGGGGCGCGGGGTGCGCCGGCGATGACGACGAGGACGATACCGAAGCGTTGGTGTTATTACAGGACATGTTTGGGTTTTTAAATAATTTTATTTGAGTGATTTGTTTCTATTATCGAAATGACTTACAATAACGTTGTTATCTAAAGGTATGAGGGTCTTTCCGTGGAAGCTGATGTAATACTTGGGGTCGATGCGGCCGTAGCGGCGCGCGGTCATATTGAAGAAGGGAGCATACTTCTTATCATAATCGACTACAACCGGACGTTCCAAGCTTATGTTTAATCTGAAACAAGAGATCCGGAGACTACGAACTGAACTTAGATATTACTTCAAATATTCATCAAGAACCTTTAACAATCAGAAGAAAAAAACCTGACAAGATAATGTAATTGTACGAACAAATTTCATTTCAAATAGATTTTGTCGGACACAAATAAGATGTGATGTTGTTACATGACGAAATCATTCGATGAATCCAGATTGAGACACAATATTGAAAAAAATACTTCTAACGTGACAATGTTACGCAGAATTTCATTATAGCCATAAGTGATAGATGAAAATTTTGATGCCCTTGTGTCTCTATAAGTTTGAACAGCGCGTTGTAAGGTCGGTTCGGATAGCCGTTGAGATACACTCGCGAGTTATTAATTTAATCAGATCGTAACATAAATTACGAAAGATTTTGAACCCACATATGAACCCTGAGGAACCCCGGAGTTTATAAAGCATTTCTTTTAGTCACATAACCTAGTTAAGCAACAAGTTACGTAAGACTTCAATATGATTCTCACCATCTTAGCCTAACTGCCTTAAACGCCCATAAGTTTGACCTTATTCAATATGTCAGGGTCAATAAGATCAGAAGCTTTGTTAAAATCTAATTAGATAAATTATATCTTCAGATGCATCCGAAGCGTGTGCAATATCATTAACATGAGCCATAAGGTTATTATTATTATTAACATACCTTTTCCATCTGACACAGACTAAAAATCATAAAAAGTAAAAAAAAGGATAATAACTTCGATACTTCCCTGCTTGACATATCGACGTACACTTCGAACGCAAAACTGAAATTGAAATAGTAATGATAACAATCTAATCAAATTATTTTAATTTTTTATGCTTGTAATTTTTGTTATTAGGATTATTAAGTAAATTACCCAGCAAATAACCTTGCATTATAACTCCAACGAATTAGTTATTCAACTGCTAATACATTCCTATAATTGCAAACACACATAGCTATAAAATATGTATCAATTTAACAATGCTAAATAAAACAAAAACGACCATGAAAGTGCACTACGGCATTTAGAAGAATTACTTTATACTTCTTCCTTTCGTCTGGTAGGTAAGAACTTCCCTTTTCTTCCCTATCCTTATGTATTCTCTCATCTCTATAAAAATACTAGCAAGGTGTATGCCTTTGTTTATGATTTGCGTAGGTCGCTCGTTGTCTCCCCGAAAAATAACGGCAATAAAGACCAATGGAAATTAATCTCCATTAACGTACCACAAAGCTTTACTACGACTGTACACTAGAGAAACTGCAGATGCGTTGTCGGCCTTTAAGAAAATGATAAGCTCGCTTCTTGAAGGACCCTAAGGCGTACCGGTTTGGAAATACCGCCATGGACAGACCGTTCCACAGCGTGGCTGTGCGTGGCAGGAAAATTCACCGTATTATGTTACAACGTTATTGTTAACTCTACTCTTTTTGGAACTTGACCTTCCACTTTATGACCAAATTTTCTCAGAACATGTTGTATTATAATTGCTTACGGCCCCTTCCCTCTCTCGGAGAGGAAGCCTGTGTCCATGCAGTGGGGAAACATACTAAAAAAGGCCGATTTATTATTATCAATTGTTTTCAAATGTGCTGTGCATTTACATCTTATTGTCGATGATTTAGCCAAAAAGGGTTTAACAGGTATCGAACCTAGAAACCCATAACCGACGAGCATGTATGCGTAGATGTATGAACGTAGAAGAAGCGAGAGAGGTGTGCCAAAATGGAAATCCGTAATCTCTGCCTACCCCTCTGGGTTACGGGCGTGCGCGCATATTATTATTATTATTAAAGCCAATCGGTAGTCCAAGAGTTCATTTCTCAAAACTTTTAAGCCGGCTTAGTATGCAAAAGTTGAAATAAAACACAAAAGAAATTTTATATTTGAAAAGGCATTCTTTTCAATGCAAGAAATTCAATCAAAACAGTAGATTGATCAGTTACCATACGTCTCGTTTTACTTTTTTCCTTTTACGTGCTTCTCTTTAATCTCTATATCAATGTAGCCTCGGCCCAGACTCTCCCCAGTCACATATGTGACGTTAGTCCATATCCTGCCCTTCTTGAACGGCAGCGAGACTGGAACACTCTCAACAGGTATGGTGCAGTTTTCCACATGGTGTTCACCCTGGAATATGATGTTAGTTAGATACTTTGAGCTGCATGTGCACTGCAGGCCTTGAGAAAGGAGTACGCTCTTTTCTTCATCGATCCACTTGTTCACTGATTGTTCTTGTTATTTTGGACCGTTAACATCATTGGATATGGTTGGAATTTGGAACTTTGTCACATCTAGTATAATTGAAGTTATAGAAGGTTTAATAACATTATTGTATATAGTTGATTCCAGAAGGCAGAGGCAGAGCAACAAACCCGCGAGAATGATAGGGGAATCTGGAATTTCTTCACAATAAATGCACAAGCCTTATTTTGTGCTATCTAAAATCCCTTCAAAAGTAACTATACTGTACTAATATTTAAATATCACGATTTAGGTCGTAATGGTGCAAAATACATACGGCAGGAATAGGACAGGATTCCTTAAAGCTGCCTCTTTTAATGGAACTGCCGAGGAAGGTGTCCTTGTTGAGCAAGTCGCACATCCTGTAGTGCAGCTCGAAGAAAGTACGCTTGTACATGTTGCCCGAGTACTTGTAGAAGTAGATGTCCAGCTTGCAAGAGAGCGTACATCAATACAACTATGAACACCATTCTTTGTTCTTTTGATAATCGATTAAATTGCGTAAAAACACGCAAAGTACCCGTTCTTAAAAGAACTGTTATTTCATTTTCTACTCCTACTACCAGATGGCATTATTCTCAATCAGGAAATGAAATTATTTGCTCTTAAACTAATCGTCCTGATCGAGATAAAACAAACAGACCAAGCTAATTAAAAAACTTATTCTAAAAAACGTAAGGAAACTAACAAGCTGCTCATCAGCTGCTACGTGACCACTACCTATCAATATTGAAAGCAATTAGAAGATTATATAGGTAGCGTTGTGGATGTATTGTCAACCTTTTTCAGATTAGAGAAGGTAAATGAAAGAATTAAAGATAAAGGGTAATGTAGCCTGTAGTGTAGTATAAAGAGTGTGTGGCGCCTCTCACTCTGATCTATGTGAAGAATAATTACTTCTATTTCCACTTGTTCTTTTTCCTGTTAACGTTCCTAAACCTAAGTCGAATGGCACTGAAAAGTGCGCTCAAAAAAAACTACATCGACGTATTCGTATCGCAAAAGGAACATTCTGCTTACTATCCGGGAGTACAGTGAGTAAATTTTTCCAGTAATTCGAATCCTGGATGATTTGTTAATTTTAAAGAGTCTTAGGATACATTGACTTACAAAAATGTTGTTATCCAAAGGTATTAAGCTCTTTCCGTGACCACTGATGTAATACATGGGGTCGTCGCGGCTGTAGCGGCGCGCCGACACGTTGACGAACGTGAAGTATCTCTTGTTATAATCCACTACTACCGGACGCTCCAAGCTAATAAACTTGACCTGAAATAAAAATACATAGTACGTGGTGTCTCAGACAGAATGTTTAGCTGTAACTCACCATGTACGTTCCACCAATTTGCGTAGTTTTGAAGTTACAATTTCTTTCGTATTTTCAACAATCCCTGACTTTGTAAGTACAATACATAACCGGTCTCAGTCTGATGAATTATTAATAAAATTGATTGGGTTTATTTTCTGATAAACTAAATACTCTATCTTACAAATGCCACAACAACTTTCGTCAAATTTCTCAAATCCTATAGCGCCATAAAGAAATGTCGAATCTCGAAGTTTACCGAAGAAATTAATATTTTTTTTATTATAAAACTTATATTAAATAGCTGCTAGTAAAAAAAATTGAAAGACAGTGAAGTTCCGATGATGATTCTGATTCAGGATTTTTTACTAAGGCCCGTCTGTCATCAGTAAAAAATTAACTCCTTGCTGCGTTTGCATGCTGTCTGAACTAAGTCATTGTTGTCTCTTTCACTCTATACCGCTCTCTTTTTCTTTTAAGCCCAGTAATCTTGCATCTCAATATGGTTTAAGTCAAACCTAAATTTACGTGTTTGAATCAAACTATTCGATCGTGTAACCGTGTAACCCATCATCATCTCCTTGCCCTTTTCCCACTCTTGTGAGGTCGGCACAGCATGATTGTAGTCCACACTGCATGGTTTTGGCTATAGTTTTTACGGCCGGCCGCCTGCCTGACGCCAACCCTCCTTGGGAATTATCGGGACCTATATAAAATAAATTGTTTAGCAACAAATTGAATTTGTTTAAACAAATGAAAGAAAAATATTGTGTAACTGGAACTACAATAGTCAGAGCAATCGAGTCGGGTGTAATTCAAAAATTCCGTGCTATTATATATTTAGCGTAGTAAAACACCTGAACGGATTCATAAACAATGATGACAATTTAATTGACAATACATGTAACCTCGAATATAAAATTTATTACTTATTTGATGCTGTACGTTACGAATTTTAGGAATTGATTTCTATGCACCTATAAATAAGGATAAACGAAAAGTCAGTTACGTTTATTAATAGCACTTGTTAAGTACACAGGTTCTTATTAATTATTGAACCCACATTTAAAATCACCAGTCAAAAATGTGTCAAAGACAGTGGCAGGAACATTCACACATGTCGAATGGTGTAAAAAGTATAGCGTAATTAAAATAATAAGAAAAAACCGGGCAAGTGCGAGTTGGACTAGCTATTTGTATAGCGGCAACAGAAATACATCATCTGTGAAAATTTCCACAGTCTAACTATCACGGTTTAGTATAACTGAGATACAGCCTGGTGACAGACGGACAGACTGACAGACGGACGAACAGCGGAGTCTTAGTAGTAGGGTCCCGTTTTTTCCGTTGAACCCTAAAAAGAGGACAGTTAGTGTTTGTCACTTAAGCGTAAATGTAAAAATAACGTGAACTAAAGAAAATACATCCCAATTGGGACGTTTCCAAGTCTTCCCTTTTCCCCTGCTAATGGCTCATGTGCTACATTTTTGTATTGTATCATTTTCAAAGTATAGTTATCCGACGAGCGCGTTTTTATAACGGTCGTGTGTGTAGATGTTCATGCACATTGTCTTTGTATGTCGGCGTGGAACCGCTTGCACTAAAAAGCATATACAATAACGGCTTGGACAATGGTCCGGCCATAATCTACTGTCGGGTCGTGGTATTTCACCGGTCTACAGATGTTGTCGTTGCTAGCTGTACAACTGTTGAAATACTATGTAAAGGTAAAGATGGCAATTGTGTTTAATAATTTGTAATATTTTGTATTGTACATACCATTGTATACATTTAATTTAATACGCATTATTTTGTTAATTACCGATGAACTTTTTAACCCTACCCGTCCGTTGTCTGAAGTAACGCACACAAGGGCGCGTGTACGTGTCACAACTACATCCAAGGAAAAAACGCGCTCGTGTGACAGAAATACGCCTCAGGTGGTATGGCCACAAAAAACAGAATCAGGACTAAAACATAGAGAGGGATCTTGCTAAGATAAATTTGAACTGTGCAATGGCCCAGGATCTCTGTCGTTGGAGAAGAGAGCCGACTCCAAATAGAAATGGGAAAAAGCCGTTTGAAGAAGAAATCTTGTTCCCAAAAAACAGGGGTCGACTGTAGTCGTGCATGAACTTCAGAAAGGTATTTCTATACGTAAGTATACGAAAAAATAATTCACAATAAATAAATACGCGCTCACGCCCTAACCCAGAAGGGGTACGCAGAGGTGACGGAGTTTAATTTAGGCCCGTTCTGACCACTGCCAACCTCCGATCAGAGTATGCGGACCTTGCGGATGGCAAGGCCCACACTTTCCCTAAAAATTTCATCGAAATCAGTCTAGCCGTTTCGGAGTCTAGAGGGAACATTCATACACACATCGAACTTACTATACTTTAAAGATCGTTACTTTTTTACGATACAAAAAATATTAGGAATATAAACATACCTTTTCAACGTTACACAGAGTCAAAAACATAAAAAGCAAGTAGACTCGCAACAATATCGACACTTCGCAGCTTGACATATCGACCTGCAGTTCTAAAGCGAACCTAACAATGAAATTGCAATGAGAACAATCAAATGAAATGGTCTAATTTAAATTGATGGTTTGAAATGTGCTTGTAATTTTTATAGCATTAAGTAAATTACCCAAAACGTAGCCTTTGCAATATGAACTCATAAATCATTAAGGTACAACTAACTATGGCCAACTCCCGACACTTAAGAGTATGTGCTTCACAGTGCTACTTCGTTTCATCGGGGAAATGAGAATACTTTTTTCTTGTCGCCACATCTTATGTCTACAGTACAGTACAATAAAGTGCCGTCTTTACATTACATATAGGTCTTAAAGGGGCTTTAGGAGGCCGATATATTTACTTATAAACTGTTTGTTTAAATAATTACAATAATTCAATTACATATTGGGTGAATTTATCTAGAATTATTGCCCCATCGAATTTTATTTACTCCCTAAAATGAAATAAAAAAACATTTAACATTTTTAAATTATATATTTATTATTAATAATTATCTAATTAGCTGGTAGCCAAGTTTTTTGTCCGCAGAGCCGGTACTGCCCACCGTGTAGCCCCCTGCCCGCTTGAGGTAGAGTTTGGGGACATTTATACCTCGAGTCGTTAACGCCGAGGTATGTGCTACGGAACCGTAAGTTCGCAAGTTCGCCTCATACTTGGTAAATTATTTTAACTGTACTACGAAGCGAAGCTTACTCTTTCCTTAAATACCAGAGGTGCAACTACAGTTCCTCTGATATTGTGGATGTTCATAGGCAGAGGTGATCACTTAGCTTTAGGCGACCCATTGCTCGTTTGCCTTATCCTATAAGAAAATAAAACAGATGGTATAAATTCCTTTTGTCGGAGCTTGTATAATACAATTTCTAGAACATACTTCTCTACTTAGATACTATTGTTTTCCGCATTCAATTAAAATTCTAAAAACGATGGATTCTCATTAAAATATAAATCTCAAGCATCGAATCGTCCGTCCAGTCTTAAAGGGATACTTTCGAAGTTAGCGCTCTCATAAATATTGTAATGAAACGACGAAGGAAGTAATGATATTGCACCACTTTAAAAAGTTCGTCTTTGTGTTAAAGCTACCTAGCTCAATGGATAAAGACACAATAATAATTTTTCAATATTTGTAATGATTTTAATTTAGAACATTTATTCTGTTTTATTTTACTCCATATTTTTTTATTTATTTGAATAACTATTTACTAATTTGTTTCACATCTGCTCCATGTCTCATGACGGCCGATATTTTTTGCAAACGTGTATTTTAACAAAGGCCTTTGTATTTGTCACCGACATTGAGAGACAGTTTATAGTCGGACTAGGCATATTATAATCTATCAGCAAATTGTGAAGTAAACGAATCATTGGCTATTCGTCGCAATATACATATACAACGGCCGTGAGCCCGTGACGTGTTACCATGTTTTCTGGTTGTTACTGAATGAAACACGTGCAACATAATTACATGTTTTTTTTTATTGATTTATTTATTAAGAAAACCAACAGCGTATCAAGAAAAAAAATCACAAAAGTATAAACAAAAAGTATGGCCAATTACACACACACACTTTATTCAATTGTAAGAATAAAGATATATAGATAGACACAAGATATAAGATACATAGACACATAGACACACAAATACATTATACACATATTTTATATAAATTAAGAATGCAAACATAAAGATTAATTTTAACTTTTTAGATTTTTTATCGTTTTAATTTAATTATTAGCTATGAAGCGCGTTTCTACCAAAAAAAATAGCTATGTAAATTTTTGCTTTAAAATTCCTCTTTGAGAGGTTAAATGGGTCTATATTATTAAAATATCTATTATAAGTACTCGTAAGTCGCGTTATACTGTTGTTGGCTGCGTAGTTCGTGTGATGTATGGGGACGTTAAGTAAGGGTGTGTGTCGAGTTCGACGCCTCGGCACACAGTACTCAATTTTACTTACTAGTTCTTTGCAATCGATATTACTGTGTATTACATCGTACAGGAAGCACATATCAAGCAAAGTGCGCCTTTCTTCAAGAGTCATAAGACCGTTTACGTGACATGCTTCCGTGTATGATGTAGAAGGTTTCTGGAATCGATAATTAATATGATTAATGAAATTTTTTTGTATTCGCTCTATACGCTTTTTATATATAGTACGTATTCCAACGTGCTGCGTACATAAGCGTAGTATACTGATTTTAATGAAAATATGGTTTTAAACGGTGCACAAGCTCGTAACACAAAACCCAAATTTTTATATGCTTTTTCCACGATGTAAATGTGATCAGAAAGTAACAATTTATTGTCTAGTAATATGCCTAAATCACAAACAGTGGATATTTTGGTTATTAATACGTTGTTAAACTAATACTCGAGGACAATAGGTCGCATCTTACGGGTGTATGTGACATGTTGACACTTACTAATATTAACTGTTATTTTCTTGTCATTGTAGTATTTCATTAATGAATTTAAATCACTTTGTAAATTAAGACAGTCATGCTTATTTCTTATAGTATGATGATATGATATTTTCTTATCATCTGCATATATTATGTGTTTCGCAAAGTTAAAACACTTTTTTATATCATATAAATACACCGTGTAAAATAACGGCCCACGATGTGAGCCTTGGGGGACTCCAGTGGGTATATCTACAAAGTTTGATCTGTAACCTCCGAGTACCACAGCCTGTGACCGGTTTGTCAGGTAGGATTTGATCCATCTTAGCAAATCACCATGAATTCCCAGTTGTTGAAGTTTATTGAGAAGTGTGATGTGATCGACACGATCGAAAGTCTTCTCAAAGTCAGTGTAGATAACATCGACTTGACCTCCACCTTCCATAGTATTTCGTAGGTGGTCAATAAAGCACAAAAGATTTGTGAGCGTGGAACATCCCCTTAAGGAACCATGCTGCTCGTCAGGTAAAGCTTGACAGAGCACTGGATATATGGCAACATACACCAACTTTTCAAAGATTTAACTACCGTATTCAATAATGAAATTCCTCTGTAATTTTGTATTTGTGTTTTTGACTCCTTTTTGTGTATTGGAACTATGTGAGCCTTTTTCCACGTATTAGGAAAAACACCCTCTTTTAGAGACCGATTAAAAATGTAAGTGACAGGTTTTGCTAATGATTTCGCACAACGTTTCCAAAATACAGGTGAAATACCATCGCTGCCTGAATCTTTATCTATATCAAGCATTCCAAAACATTTTTCTTACCGCAGAAACTGATAAAACGTAACTACCAATACTATCGATTCCTAGATCCGTACTCTCATGATAAGCAGAATTAGTATTAGGATTAAATAAATAAAAATAAATAAATATGCGCTCACGCCCGTAACCCAGAAGGGTACGCAGAGATCATGGATTTCCATTTGGCGCGATCCTGGCACACC
>JWHW01052697.1:39300-64089 GCA_000931545.1 Papilio glaucus | reverse complement strand
TATTTTATTTATTAGTCATGACTTGATTTTAACCACGAGTTATATGCAGGATGGGTAGCCTTCACTTAATATCAGATAAACCGTTTCCTCGTCTTCCACCTTCTTCTATACAAAAAGTCAAATGATTATGATCCTTGGGTGCAAGTTCAAACTTCTTTAAATTCCCCCACCTGTAATTTATACTAAGGGTAATGCGGTTGTGAGACAATATTTTGTTTTTATGACACTTTGTGAATTCAACGCACAGCTATGAATAACTTGTGCCGGTACAAAGAGCGTTGAGTAAGATTAAGCGGTTTGACAAATTGTTCACATTAGCGCTGAGCTCATTTGGCAAAAAGCAGGCACTTAGCTTTTACTTCCTTTTATTTCATACTTCTGTGACTTCGACAATACAATTTTACTTGGGCAGTTTTGAATTTAACAGCGTAACCAAAAGGTTATACTAAAACGGTGCTATCGAGGCGGGCTTCTAAGACGTACCGTATTAAAAGCCATTAGCCTTCGCCTATGACTTTGGCCGCCTTTTGTATAATGCCTTCGATTTTCAAACATGACATTTCGAAGACAAGCGTAGTCACGCTGAAAATTGTGATCAAAGAAATGAAGAAGCAAGACATAACATACGTAAGATATACATATGTATGCATAATCCTTTATAATTTCTACGTTTGATTTACTCCTAAAGGGGAGAGTTACTCAATACCCGACTGCATGAATGTATTATTTCCCTTGTACCTTCTTTAACCTCAACTGCGTGACGGATTTTGAAGTAAGTGTTTTTAGTTTAGTTTTCATCCGGAGTGTCATAGAGCATATGACGTCATCAGATGTCTTACATAGTGGAAGTAAACCTTTAAACTGTTAACAATCATACATTCAGTAATGTAAAGTTTTCAATCAACTGCTACTTGTACTAAGTAAATATCCCAATAGTCTTTACTACGTATGATATTAAGATGATTTCTACAATTTGTACAATGACAAAAATCCATTACTATGTGTCTTCTGATGAGTGAGTTGCCGATCCTTTTCCCATTCCTTTCTTCCCTGATCGTCCAGACCAATTGCTTATTTGCCTCCATATCTATTATGAAATATCAACTACGACCTAATAAAAACTAGAAACTGAACTCAAAATATATTATCGGAAGACCCGGATAAAACGCAACAAACTATAATTCAAAGCATTTCACTAGATAACGTAACATGTAACGTAACATTACGCGTAGTAAACGTCTCGAGGGAGGAACCTCTTCAATCCTCTTAATGTATTCCTGGAATACAACACTGAAGGATTTATAGACGGTTAGTTATCGATTTAAATTCAGATATATATCAAGTTGAGCCCAATCAACATATAAAATTATATATTTAAAATAGAACCTAATGTTTTAATTACATTTTATGGATTTTTTTAGCAAATGAATGTTATTTTTAAAAATAAATTTCTTATAACTCTCCCGGAGGCAATGAACCAAAAGCGATTATAACAATCCAGTTGTGCGGCGACCGGAGATGGCATTAAGAAATCAACGGTTCCATTTTACCGTGAAAGTATTTTCTGAGAGAAGATAAATAAAAGCAAAATAATCCCAAATTATTTCTTCGTTGTGGAATACGAAATAAAATTTGAAAGGAAGTAAATATTTGTTATAAGAATGTGCTATAGACTAATTTTAACCTTTATTATAAAGGACATTTCAAATCCAACTTTCAAGTCAGTAGATGCGATACTTGCCAAGATTGTATTAGTTTCTTAACCTCTGAACAGTTAACAGTGATATTTCACTAGTCAACGAGTTTGAACGTGAGTACGTCTTAACTAGTGGAATTTAAACGTATAATTAACTAAGATTCAATCAGTAATATGTTCTTGGTTCATAACCTTTCTATCGGACCTTATTATCGTAAATTTGACTATATTGAATGAACAGTACATTCGGGAGTACCCAACGGACTGTAATGAGCTTCAATGGCAGGACACGCGTCATTTGTTTTTATGTCATGCAGTAAAGACGAGTAGGCATCAAGTTAAATTATTATTGTCTAGAGCAATGTTGTAATGACATATCAGTACAAATATAATATGAATTTAACAACCAGAACAAAAAAGTCGCGTTCAGAAACCGTTACACGTCAAAGATGTTTAAATTATCTAAAAAGTATAGAAGAGTAAGTGTGTTAAGAGACAAGGAAAAAGCCAGATCTCAAAAAACACTTTAGAACCAATTTTTATTATAAATTATTGTGTTTATTCAATAATATGTTTGTTCTCTCTTTTGGAACGATAATGGAAATAATTTTCAGACTTAGCTCTATATATTTAAAGTATTTGGAACTATTGTATCCTAATTATTTTTTGAATGCTGTTTATACCTCCAAATCTTCTGTTTATATTTAGGGTTACTGTCACACTTGTCTCGGTAATCTACTATGGATATTATAGGATACTATAGGATGTATTATACGTTTATTCCAATAAATTCTTCTTCAGTTCTATTGGATTGTATCGATTCTTCATGGGATCGTCTGTAACATATGGTTGTGTTATTCATCGTCAATAGAAGTCAACAGAAAACCAATGTAGTTGTGCATACGTAACGAGAATAGGGACGTATTAAAGTGGAAATCACTCTCAAAGAGAAATCATTTCCTGCGCTCTGAACTCATTCATTTTTGATCGGCATTTAAAAACTGACCATTTTGCTTCGACCTATTTATTTGTTTTATATATATTTTACTAGTGATCAGCCCCAGGTTTCCATACAAACTTTAATCCCCTGCCGTAGACCTTTAGGGGATGAATGTAGTAATATACTTTTTAGTGATCGCCTACGTAATAACAGAAAACTGTGCAAAATTTATGCTACGAAAGTGAGTGGCAGTTTTGGTAGAGTTCGTCTTGGGCGAACGTGAACCGATCTAATTGGTGACATATTAAAGGACAGGTATTAATAGTACCCCTAATCGACGATCATGTACGCGTAAGTGTATGAATTGAGATGTAAAAGAGGCGAGGGTGATACGACCATGACAAATGAAAATCTGCAATCTCTGTCTACACCTCTGGGTTAAGGGCGTGAGTGCTTATTTTTAACTCTTTACTAACAACATACTAACAACCGGCTCGATCGGTGCAATACTTTGTCGTCACAGAAGACAGGCGTGAAGTAGAAGTCTGATGAGATCTAATTTCAGTCCTCTTCTCCTTTTAATACTTTCCTAATAAGGATGGGGTGGAAAGGGGAAGGAATAAATAGGAAAAGGAAATATCCATTTCCCTGTCTATCTTTCACTTCCTCCATCCATTAAAGGTAGGCAACGCATCTACAACTCATTTGGTTGCTCGGTTGCCAACTTTTTTCATAAAAAACGTACTTTTTGTTTAATTATTAACGTATTAAATGATCTAAAGAAATACTCATTAGAACTACTTGAATGAAACAGCATATAGATGGCGATAATCCTTAACAAGTTTTCTTACTATGCGTATTTGTAACTTTGTCGAAATAAAACTACTTGACAAGGGTCAGACGGCTACAGCCTTAATCGAATAACTTCGCTTAAGAGTCATTCTTTCATCCATATATAAATACGTACTTTGACTATAAACGAAGTTTGATAATTCCCAAATCAACCATTTATCATCATAAGTTAAATATTCCTAATAATTCTTGTGTTTTTTTGTTGTGTTTGTTATTTTCAGGTTCTTATTTAATAAAAAAACATTAAGAAAGTTGTATGCTGTAGACTCCGAAATAGCTGAAACGATTTCGATGGATGGATTTTTTTTAAGTAGAAGTAATACTTGCGTATTTATTTATAAAATAAAATATATATTGCCTGTGTTAAAGCATTTTTCATATAACTGGTAAATTGTGCTGCATTGTTCCGGTGCATCGTTGCGCTCCACTGATGCTGACGGCACAAAATTTATAGCGCTTGTGGTCTGCTAGCGCCACGAACAACAATATTGGTTCTTGATAACGATTGACCGTTTTGTTTGTAAATCAATGATCCATACGAAGACTTGTTCTCTGTCGAGGTTCACGATGATATCAACAGTCGGTACAGCTGCTTGAAATAATGAACGCGTACTCATATTGAAGAACTGGCCCATATTTTATGCTAACTTTTTCATAATATCATAAGACCTGTTATTTCTTGTGTCTTGTGCTAAATTGAAGACTGAAGCTGTAACAGTTATAGCTATGCATTACGTTCACCATGCACATAATGCGTATTTAAAGATAAAAATGTTATTATTTTTGACGTTGAATTAAGGATTAAAAATAGCGTTTAAGAGAAAAAATGGCTCAAAAGAGGATGTTGTGACTACAATGTTGAAAGGATGTATGAAGGGAGGGAAACGAAACAAATTCATGTTGCAAAAGTGAGTGGCAGCGTTGGTAGGGGACGTCCTAGGAGAACTTATATCGATCAGATTAGTAACATACTAAAGAAGGGCGATATAAGGAGTACCCGTAACCGACGAGCTTGTATGCGTAGATGTATGGATGTAGAAGAAGCGAGAGGTGTGCCAGGATCGCGCCAAATGGAAATCCATAATCTCTGCCTACGCCTCTGGGTTACGGGCGTGAGCGTATATTTATTTTATTTTGAGCCAAACGTATCGAGAACCAATAATAATTGCTGTATGGACTATTTATTCACTAAATCATTTAACGCTTTGTACGTGAAAATTTTCCTTTGAGAAGTTTTGATTTATGTGTACGCTAATATTATAGTCCCAAAGATAACACGGAACATTTACTGTGAATATTATTATATTATATTATACTGTTAGCAAACGTTATGCAATCAGAACCCTTAAAGTTAATAAAAGAAAAAAATAATAATAACATCTAGTTGCACACTGCTGGCCATAGGCCTTATGACTTACACTGTCTTCATAAAGTAATCGATTCACCTGGAAATACGAACGCTGGACGAATGGGCCAGCTAGACGGGCGAAATACTACACCACAGAAGTAGAAATATTCTGCATGTCGTCTGATGAGTGAGGTACCGGAATAAGGTTTCAAATGAGTTTAGTTTCTAAGGAAAGGATAGGAAGGGGAAGAGGATTTGACGGCGCGGATGCGGATGCGGTCCATACACATCACGCCATTTTGGCTGTTGGCCCGCAGTCATCCAAAGTATCAAACGACGCTTTCCGCTCAGTGTCTATGAGGTCTAAGGAATCTAGACAATTGACAGATGAGAGCGGTGGTATCAATTATATCAAGTAAAGTTTATGGGCAGTCAAATAGTATTTAGTAAATCAATTATATTTAAAGATTATAAAATGATGTAGGTGTAATTGGTTGCGACATTGCTTGCTAAAGAAATTATCGATGTTGTCCGGCTTACGGATTCTGTTTCACTTTTAATTTAATTCGGTCTCGTTTTCAAGTTCGTGCCGGCACACTCGTAATGCAGCTTTGCTTTATTGAAGAACGAATAATTGAATATCGGAACGCTGCAAATGGGAATTTTTCACTTCATCCTGTAACGGAATGTTTAAATATTTATAATATTGGATAAATTACAATTGAATTACCTAAAACATTTGATTTATTTCTATAAACGATATTGCATGACATAAATAATATTTGTTGATATAAGTAGTAGGATTATGTCGCATACCAAATGAGGGGTATAGCCACATTGTCCACGAAACGGATGAGCGATTGGACCAAAAGGTTCACGAATAAAAGGCGGATTACACACAAGATGAACGGACTAACACCTCAAAGTTGTTGGCGTCCATTGGATAAGAGCGGCTAGGGACTCATCTATGTGGCAATTCTTGAGTGAGACATTAACCCAGTATAATGTGTAACCTTCGCCATATATTTATCACACAAGAATAGTATCATAATTTTTGTGTCACAATTGTCTAAGTAAACTAGACACCATCTGACATTCATTTCTATTGCCATTATATTTAGTTCTAAGAAGGTAATACTAGTAATAATTATAATATATTTGAAAAATTATAATTTGTAACGCGACAAATTAAAATTTCATAAATGTTTTATTTTTAGCGTATAGCTACTTGATCATTATTTATTTATTGTTTTTCATTTATTAAGAAGCTGATGAATTAAAGAGCAAAGCTTCTTTAATAATTCAACATCTACAAAAATCAAGTTATTTTAACAAAGTCGTTTGGGAAAAGAAATTCAAACTTGTTTAACTTGCCTTATCTTTTTATCAAACTTTGTTGCATTATTACATTGTAAATTAATTTTAAAAACAAGACCAGTGAGCAGGGAACGTGGAAAGTATAAGCCGAAATTATTTAGTCACGTGTTCGGTTAACGTGTGAGAATAACTGAACCATCTTTACGGAATTAGAAGGGGAAAGAAGGATGACCTAGCAAGGAACAGTCCATCGTCCTATTAAAATGTTATTTATGTCCATAAACGCTCATGCCAGTGACCTAGGAGGGTTATTATGTATATATGTTATGTATATTGATTTTATACATAGTTAGGATCGTTAGGTAACATATTTCGCTAATATATCTGCACTGTGAAGCTCTTTTAATTTTTAAATATTTGTTAAGTTAGTCGATTATTTTTTAGATATTGAGAACAATTTGGACTTCGCTGGTTGATAATATTATCACATTATTAATGTATATATACTATTGTATTTTGAAAGTTGATTTTTTGAACTATAATGTATAATACTTTAATTATAAATATTTGAAAAAATAAATGGAAGCAATGAAACTGGTTGAATGGGTTCAGATGTTAATCATTCTTTCATCATTACAAAACTGCATAACATAAAAGTTTTTTAACCCTTTTGCTATACTGAAATGTATACACGTTTTGTTTGGATAAATAGTCATTACATAAACTGTACATAAGTTATACATAACATTCGAATAGAAGAAATTTGAACATAGAATTTGTGGCTTAGATAGTTTACTAACTAGAAAATATGACGATCTCATTTTCTATGTAGCAATAATGTTCTTTTACATAATTTCAACATGTAATGAACATAAAAAAATAATTAAATTTTGTAAAATTATTTCAATTTACGTCCGCTTAATATCTTTTAATTGATTTTTGCGCACGTAGCTGTGAGTGAGTCTCATTAGTGCTACACTCTTTACACTCGTCGACTATATCAAATACGGATTCATTTGCGACAGTTGCGTGCCGTACATTTTAAATGAAACATATTTAATTTTTAAATAAAACAATTTTCGTTAGTTAAACAATGATTAATGGGAAATAAATCTTTATTTCATTTTCCAAGAAAATGGCGTCCGAAAAAAGTTATCAAGTTGATTGCCACTTAATATCTGCTTATGCTTGGAAGAGAACGCTACGGTAAAATTTTTAATGCTTCAATTGTTCGGACATGTTGACAGGATGAAGAAAGAGAGAGTGACAAGAAAAAAAATATGAGGTACAAGTGAATGTCAATGTTAGCAGGGAACGTACTGAACGAACTTATATCGTCCAAATTAGTGACATACTTAAAAAGGCGATGAAAGGAGTACCCATAATCGATGTATCGTACTAATATTATGAATGCGAAAGTTTGTATTTATGTATGTTTGTCATTCTTTCACGCAAAATCTACTGAATGGATATTAATGACTCTTTACGATAATATAGCTTATACACCAGAATAACACATAGGCTTTAATTTATAAAGATATTGTGTGAGTTGTCCAAAATATCACGTTATAAACGTGAGTGGTTATTTTTATACGTACATATATGTGTGCTACAATTTTAAAAATACTATGACACAAAATTAACTTGTAGTACTGTCCAGCACTGATTTAGAATGCTGGCAATCCTATGGACATGCTATAATTCTTGTTAACAAGTCTAATTAAGTTTAAATAGTCTTCGGGGACAGTTCAGAACAATGCGTTGTAACGGGACAGACGGAAATGTGGGATGTTAAACTTTTCAATGGTCAATTTAAATATAATAACAACAAACAAATAACAAATAACAAACTAAAAAACTATAACAAAAAACATATATAAAAAAAATAACAAAAAACAAAATAAAAAATAAAAAATAAATAGCAAACGAATAACGAAAGTTAGTTAACAGTACTAATAGCAAGGGAGCCGACGATTCTAAACTTGTACATCCTTGAGTCACGGAGACCTATTGGATTTTGAAGAAAACGGTTACATGACATTTCCCTTTCGCCACCGCTAAAAGTAAATAGCGGTGGCGAAAGGGTCTAAAGTATTTGGTTTTTACAAACCTAATGGGCTATCCTAATCGCACCGCTCTACATAGATGACTGATTTGTGTTGTAGGATACTTAACAGGGCCAGGGATATGTAAATCTGACGCTCTTGAGTATGTACAGAAATCCCTGCTTCGGCTCCCGTACCAAATCAAAAATAAAAACATACGCCTGTGAACATTTCCACCTGCAGTGGATAAAACATAATATAAATTCGACGAAACGCATACTCCAATATGCCTTAAATAAATTATTCAATGGTATGCAAGCATATTAAGTTCTAGATACCCAAAACATACACTGATTAGTACATTGTCTAACTATCCTTCTATGTATGCTAATAAATATAAAGAAGAGATAAAATGATAACCAGGTGGGATTCCCTCAGCCGTATGGTCTCCCCTGCTTAGGGAATCCCGTCGTTCCGTCCCCCGAATCAGTTGAATGAAAGGTAAAAAAGTATTATTTACTATCGATTTATCTATCATACTCATATTTTTGCATATATTTTAATTATGTATGTATATATTTTAGTGGTTGCATATGTTTGTCCCCAACCAGACGGAGACAAAATTTAAATCACCAACAAGAAATAGGTAAATTCTGAAACAACTAGACCGATTTGAATAGAAAGCTATAAAAATATTTTTCTTGTAAACCTTAAAAAAATCTATAAATCAGATGAGAATTGATTGTTTGTTTGTTTCAAATAAACCATTGACAAAAAAAAAAACTGCTGAACCAATTTTAAAAACTCTTTCACCAATATTTTAATAAAGAGTGAGATTCGTAAAATTGAAATGCGAAAGGAAATTACATTATCCCGTGATTACTAACGTCTTATTTTATTCTCCATTGTTCTGTTATGAAAGGACAGAATTATATTACCTCGTCGCGTGTTAATGTATGTTTCATATGAACCTGCTGTTTAAATTGAATTATGGTTACTGCCATCTCCAAATATTTATTGCATCTTATATAATAACTAGAAATGCTTACAGCATGTAAAATGGCTTCAAGTCATTATCATTATATCATCACATTTTATGCTAAGGAGCTTGTGGTCTCCCGTACATGTCATTTTGGGACATCCTGTTTATTTATTTATTTTCACTGTAGTACTTTGGTAGTGTAAATTACAGCTGCTGCATCGGTCACAAATTGAATTGTTGTAGTTAAAAGATGTCATTTGTTAAGGAAATTAATGAACATATGTGTGACAGGATTCTGTGCAACGTACATTATCATCCTTATTTAGTAGCTGTTAAAAAATTCAGACATTTTTTATTTGTTTTTATAACTGAACAGTACAATTTCAAAATTCAATAGAACCGATTTGATTTGTTCGTAGCAATAACTATTTCAACTATGAACGTATTGTTGGTCGTGAAACGAAGTCAAAGTTAACCAATTTAGCACACTACTCGTTTCCTATTGTTTTTCATACTTTCATCAACTGACAGTTTGGCAGTGGTTTAACGTCCTCGGTGACATGTGACGATGATGGACAATCGAGCTACTGAAGTGAGTGTAGTTGTCGATCCAACGGACGTTTGAATTAAAATTTGTGTCAGGATCGCGCCAAATGGAAATCCCTAATCTCCTAGGGTTAAGTTTTAAAAAAATATATGTAAGAACCGAGCAAAGCTACACAAATTCTCCGACTACCATGTCAGAGCAAAACTTACAAAAAAAAGAGAAAATTTCCTACTTAACCTAATCCAGAGGGTTACAGGCGTGAGCATATATTTATTTATTTTAAGTAAGTACTTAACCCCCTGTCCATGATTGTAAAGCACTCGAAACGTCGTTAAAAACGTTATAAAATATGTAAAATTACTTCAATTACAACACTTATTAAAACTTATATAAAATCTTGAATGTCCTTATTTTTAAAATTTATTTATAATCAGAAATTCTGAGTAAATTCTCATTGAATAATCTTATCTTCTTTCTATGAAATTGAAAATCTTAATAAAAAATGATATGCATACAAATAGACAAAACAATTTACAATGACACGTACATAGTAAAAACGAGCATTGAAGAGACTTCTCTCCATCCATTTCGTATCGGAACCGGCAATCTTTTCTAACACAAATACGGAAAATTATATGGATAAGGTAATATCACGAGACAAAATTCCTTGTTTTTTTGGCGTATTTTAATATGCAAATCATAATAAAAAAGAAATACATACATGTGACGTTAAAAACTTGAGAAAGTATTTTTTTTATTATTTCATTTTTTTATTAAAAAGATCGATTGTTTCACATAATATCACTGGAAATATTAACGGGCATTTCTTTTGTTATTTCACTAGCTGTGCCCCTCGGTTTTTCCCGGCCCTGCAATTTTATTTAAATGAAATCACATATGATTGTATAAACGGTGACCGTAGTCCATACTATTATATATAGGTTCTGGCTACAGTTTTTAAGGCCGGCCGCCTGCCAACCCTCCTCAGGAATAATAAGCTAATAATCGACCCTAACAAAACATAGTAAATAAGAATAAATACGTAATTTCTCGTCTAAAATCGTCTATGTACGGGTAAATACTGTGATACCAAATATAGCTATTACCATTACCGGGGAGCGTCGTGCGTCTCCGAAATACGTGCTTGTGCTATGAATATCTCATTACACAGTGTGTCCTGCTTTGAACTTTATGTAACCTTTCAATCATCATCATTTTAAAGAGCATAATATATCTAATAACATATATAACTTAAAGTTCAACCTATTCAACTGAACGGCTATTTTATAGCATTTTTATCGAACACATGTTTGACATGGTTGTTTATATTAATATAACTTTTTACTTATAAACCGATTGAGATAAAACAAACACCAAATGTTAAGTGAAGCTCACCACAATACATTAGTGAAAACCGCACATAAATCGGTTTAGCAGTTTCTGAGATTAGAGATAACAAACAGACACACAGAAAAATAGTCAAAAATTCTAATAATCATTGTTTTGGGTTTTATTGCGTTTATGAAGGCGTTATTTCGTTTATAATAGTTTTTCTCAAATATCTTCCATGTACAGACAGACGATCAGTTACATTTTTATTATATTTATCTATAGATTTTCAAAATATGTGTATAAAATTAACTATAATATTACCCTAGAGAAGATTATCTTCAGGTTGGTTGGATGTTCTAAGTTTATTTTAATTTTCTCAAGAGTAAAACGCGATAAGAATTGAGGGCAAAGTATAAATAAAACGTTTACTTTTTCAAACAAGGTAAGTGCTCTTTTAAGAGATTTTATCGAATTTTTATTTGTTCGTTAACGTAATCCAAAGTTTGTTCTTTAGGAAGAACCGTGTAAGTCGGGACATCGACCACAAGAAGGCGCCAATTTGTCTAGAAACCTAGATTGTCTTACTGTAGACTGTCTTGAAGTATTAACTTGACAGGAAAAATAAAATATAAGAGGTAAATGTGTGTACGTGCAAAAGTTTCTTTATACATAAGTCTACATATATGTACGTATAATATAACGTAGGCATAGTCATACACAAAACTATTTAATTATGCTGTAAGCAGTAATCTCAAGGCGACCGACTAAGCAGCGTTCAATTCCCATCTGAATAGGATTAAGTATTTACTGGATATTAACCAAACTATATGGTGATTACATTGGGATATTAAAGTGTTTATATACGAGTATGAATTAATTTCATATGTCTAACGACCTTGTCAGTAAGGATAGAGCATAGCAAAAAATATCTAGATTAGACCTGAAACTACATCGAGTAGGTACTGCAGTCACCCATCACCTTCTTCTACTTCCTTTCCTTATCACTTTTCCAATTATTTGGAGTCAACTTTCCTCGTACTAACCATCCAGACACTGGCAGAATCTTCGTCAAGGTCTGTGTCTCTAAAATTCTTTTGGACTGTCGTTAGCGAAGTGACAGTAACGGTCTGACGTACCTCCGCATCGTCGTTGCCTTATTTAAGGCTTTTTTGTCTATATAATTTTTACGTCCTTTCCGAACGTGTCCACACGTAAGACGTCTTTCGTTGAGGTTTATTTTGGTCTATTAATTCCTTATTCTATATAATAATGTATGCCTTGTAGCTAACTTACGTAATATGCGCATCACTGTGATGTGAGGCAGGTTTAAACGTTGCAATCTAAATCCATCCCCTATTTCATTTTATTTTTTCCTTTTCTTTTTTCTCATTCCTTTTCTGTTTGCTCTTATTTTTCCTTTTCTTTATTTACTCCACTCCACTTTCCTCCACCACAGCTGATAATGCAAGTGTAACTCTTCCGATTGCAGTCGTCGATGAGTAACGCTAGTCACTTAACATTAAGTGAAACGCTTCCTTATTTGTTTTTCTCTCCCATAAACAACAAAAAACACTGCTTTTTATGATATACTTTTTTAATAATTAAAAAAATACTTGGTATATACTAACAGTGCCTCTTTTCATACTTTTGAAATATTCACCAATAAGATCGTTACAGAGGAGAGCTTAGTAGCTGCAATCAAAAAGGTATAACATAAACATTGAAGTTAATAAAGAAGCTTGAATATATCTTCTGAGGCTTAAAACCAGTAAACACCACCACCACATGAGAAAATTCAATAAATGAGGAAACACTCATTAAGTAACTATTTTTGTGCAAAAATTTAGATATTTATCAACTTTCGCTTTAATAGTTTGTTCTTAGTTTATATAAAAGATAAAATAATTATATGTAGCCTAAACTCGGTTTTACTAAAACTTATTCTGAACATGGTTTCTCTTCGGACCCTAACAACAAAGTTCTGGGATAAATCTAAAGTCACACAAAACCTTTGAACGAGCCCCTACGCATGCGGCAAACTATTGCGTCTCATCGAATAAGTTAGTATACACGGTTTAGTTTTTACAAAGAAAATATTTTTCTTAAAGAATATCTGACACAACAAATAGAATGACTTTAATAAATGTTAGTAAAATATTCTTCAAGCACATGTTTAGATTTTCTAATATTATATTTTTCGTTTATTACGTACAAATGAACAAAAAATCTATTATCATAATATTTTCTCAAGATTTATAACGCGAATGGACCACCCTCGGCGCTCATTCGTCATAGTGAAAGCCTTAAGGGAACCATTTGCACTTTTCTTTTATTTAGTAAGCCAAATTGAAACAATATTAGCAGTCAGCCATAGTCTATCCCTACCAATTAATATTATAAATGCGAAGGTAACTCTGTCTATTACGCTTTTACGCCTAAACTACTAAACCGATTTAAATGAAATATGGTACAGAGATAGTTTAGAACCCGAGGAAGAGCATAGACTACTTTTTAATGCGAAAAAAGGTTGTAAGGATTGAAATAGGGGATGAAAGTTCGTCATTTTTAAAGCTAGAAGCTTGAAACTTATTTTTTAGGCTTTTGATAAGATATAAAAATACATTCAAAGTTTGTAAAATTTTACCCTTAAGGAGTAAAAAAAGAAAAATAAAATATTAGAGGAATACAAAGACTAATTAAGGTGGGCGGCGACATTTACGGAGTCATTACAAAATGTGAAACTGAAATAAACGCAAGTAAGAAACTTGCCAAGCGTCGCGCCGTACCGCCGTTGGGCAGGGCGCGCCGAGGCGGATGGCTTATTTTAATGTCTGTATGAATTTTATTAGCAAAATAAGTAGACTAAAAATTAAAAATGCCGCCCAAAGCCACTATTTCACGCGGACGAAGTCGCGGGCACAGGGCCATATTTCCCTCGGTCAAGGCACCACGAGTAAACGGCTTGACCGATTTCGCTAATTCTTTTTCTATGTTTGTTGTTGTTAGGAAAAGGTTCTTATGAAAGTTAAAATTAAGGTTTGAGAAAAATTTGAAATTTGAGAACACCTAACGACTATTTTAACTTCACGCGTTTGGTAGTTAGAGCTTATTTTTCGATAATGGTAAATATAACTACAATAAAACTAAAAATAACATAAAATGGCACAGAAATTTGTTTTTTGAAAATACCCTAGTGCATCCTTGCACAATTTTTTAACAAACGAATGATCATGTAAAATGATTTCGATTTAATTAATATGCACAGCGGGTGAAACTGCAGTGCACAGCTAGTCAGCAAAGAGAAACATAATTGGATGTACTTAACAAATGTTTTACATGTCCCACGATACTACCGACAATGATGTACCGTTCTTTATCGAGGTATATTGGTCATTTATTAATAAGTAATTTCGCATATTGCCACTTTATTATAGAAAAGCAATCAGAGACGCCAAATGGAAATTCATGATCTCTACCTACCGGGTAACGGGCGTGAGCGCATATTTTTTTTATTCTGGTCAATATTTCAGAACAAATTAATTAAATTATTTTATTTCCGATGTTCTCTCATCTGTTTTAGAACATCCTCGCAAACGAAGCCGAGGGACAGGTACCATCCTGTCTCAGTCTAAAAAATTTTACTCAAATCTTATTAAATCGTCGGATTACCGGCTCCACTGTGTTAGCACTTAAACAAGCGTTCATCGTCTTACGAAGTGATCCGTCAAGATCAGCAGCAGGGTAAGATTTCCTTGGAAATTTCCTTTACGTGCAGAATATTATCTTTATTTTGCTTTTCAATAAAAAAAATCGATATTACACTGTTTGAAACGATGATTCGATTAACGTATGAATTATAATTTACAAACATATTTCGATTGTGTATAACATGCTTTTCGGTAGTTATTAAAGTGCTATATTGTTTGTATGAGAACATGGATGTTGTCGCGCCCTATCTCATATGCCTGGTAGATACAGAACATTCAACGTAAGCAAAAATATAACATTACATTATGGGACGGGTTCTTAGAAGGGTATGTTCCAAAGGAACAAAAAGGGATACCCCTTTTTGTTCCTTTCAGATCCATATGGATATCCGGCTGGTCTTATTATTATAACACTAATATGGAGGCTACAAGACAGATTTGACTTGGACCGACTATTTGATTTGTTTTTAATCAAAGTTTTTACAGCATTCCATGACAGTTCACGATGAATGAATATATTTTAACTAGACATATGTCTCGATACAAAAGATTGAAGCGAATCTTGACGCAGCGTCAGCACGTTTTAACGAAGTGACGGTCGACGTTGTCAGATATATATTTTTTCACTTTGCGCTGGAATAACGAATGGCAACGCAACAATTTAGCGGTGCAATACAAAATTTGCAAACTTAATATTTTTGAGTTACAACCAAAAGTTATCTCAACTTCATGAAACACGTTATAATTAACTTTACTTACGTCGACCCAGGTTAACAAACACATTCTTTAGAAGGCCCACCCTCGTGCAAAATTCTAATTAGTGGAGCATACTTTGGGTATTCTCGCGCATTACGCACGTTAATATGTGAAAATTACGAAATACTTTAAAACTTTGAGATGTAAAGGATTTTTCCGAGCACTTATAAAACTTTTTTCATATACTTAGCGATGTGACAAATCACATCTTTTATTTATCGTGTTTATAATAGTGTGGCGAAACCGATTGGATAACAATATTTGCCAGTCTTGGGGTCAAGCTTAAAAATATATATGAAACATTGATTTTTTGTAAAGGATGGTTCAACGGTTCAATAGAGGTTCCAAAGCGAATATATGCGTGATGAATGCCTTTTAGAACTGGTGTGAAGCCTTGATTTTGCTTTTGCAAGGCCGGCCGGCAGCCATGATTATTAACCGCGTCGTATATAATCTCGAACGATCTTCATAGATAAACTTCTTTAAAAAAAATTTTCGCTTTCTGCGAGCGCGACGCGGCAGCGCTGTTTCAATGTTTTCTTTACGATATAAAGTTAGGTTATGTGTCAAAACAAGCGCCGGGAAGATCTGAATAAAGTTTGGCAAGTAAATGCTTATGATTACGATGAAATTAGAATTGAAACAATGTTATCTGAAATAACATTATCTGTGCTAGATGAATAACAATTATAGCCATTAAAATGAAACCAAGGAATAACCGTTAAATAACTTTAGTGTTCGCTGTATTTCACTTGGGTTTGTTGTTTCATTTAGTTTGTTTCTTGTAGTAAACCATTGCCCAGCTTAGTCGTATTCAAAAGAATTCAAAAATAAATTTTCAGAAATATCCAGGAAAGATTTAGATCGATTGAATAACATATTTCGAAACGTATTTGTAGATCTTAAATCATTGCTATCTGACACCGGCAAGGCAATACGATTTCCTGGCGTAAAATGTCAAACTATAGCCCAAATTCATGCATGAGCAAACGCTTTGTCCGTAGTCGCTTGACTGATTCTGTGTACAAAGCGAGATGTGAAGCCTCGTGCATATCCTGCTGAAAGCTTTGATTTAAAATTTAAATGTTTTTTGGTCTATTGACTTTTAAAACTGAACTTGTGTCATGAAAAAAAAAATGCAACAAGTCTTCAGCTGACAACTTCGCAATAATGGCTTCATCTATTCAATGGATATGTTTTGAGATCCCAGAGACCTTAACTGTTGCCACAACCGATGGAGAGAGACAGAGGCATATACAGATGGATGACCTCTTGAAGACTAACACAGGCTGATGATGATGATGATGAAAGTTATACAACTTAAATAAGCGATAATATAATGGTCAATTATCAGATTTGTCTTGACCCACTTATATGAGTTCGGCACAGTATGACCGTATTCCATACTGTATATATAGGTTTTGGCTAAAGTTTTTACTGCCTAACGCCAACTCTCCTCGGGAATAATTGATGGTACTTAAGTCTTGTTTTATCATAGTGTTCAAAAACAATTCCGTTGCCGAGATAGTTAAATGTAGCAAGAACATACGGGATGAGAAGATCGCATGCGGCTTGTCTACATTAATTTTTTAGTTGGTATCATCGTGCAGTCTTTGTTAATAAATGAGCAATTTGATAACGCACAATCGCACACTGCATTTGGAAGCCTCCTAGTCGCTAGTGACAAATCCAGATTTTTTTCTCTTAAACATTTGTATAATAACTATTATTTAAAAAAAACTAACAATATTAAAAATAAATCTTACGAAATAAATAAATTCAAAACAATTTGAGATTCGATATTTTTTTTATGAAAATTCATAATTATGAATTAAAATACAATAACCTCTCCTTTTTATTTAATTGTGGTAGACAGATATGGCTGTACGATTATCCCTTAATCGAGCTGAGTACACTTTTTTAACGCTTTAAAGTATGTTTTTAAACCTTTTAATATAAATTCTAAGACAAAACGCCCGACTTTGTTCTTTGAATCCAAACTTACTTGAAACAGTGCTCGAAACTCTTAAAACTACTTTGGCTTAAATATCGTTTGTCTGCGAGAATTTGAGATAAAACTTGTACTGCAGCAAATGAGGACTGTTAGTTGTAATGACATACTTTGTGTTTAGCAAGAATGGTAAAAATTACTTACATTTACCTAGCTACGTGGTGAACGTGAAATAAAAAACAAAAACATAAATTTTTATTTTTCTATGAAATAAATGTTAAATGAACATTACTCAGTTTCTCTGTTGAGACGGGTGTTAACCCGGTCATCCATCTCTGCATAGACATCCAGAGGTATTAACCGAGCCAGAGTTGTTGCCACCTTAAAGGATATTATGTGACATCCGACGATCTTGATGGTCATCTTACGCTGCAGATTATTTAGTAAGCAAGTAGGAGTCGTACAGGCACACAGTAGAGGGCCATTAAACGGAGCACGACTCCCGCATACTTACGTAGTACATCTAGGTAAATCATTGCTCGACTATATGATGTACCAAATATGATGGGCTTAAAATCAACAAAGATAATAAGACTTCGATGAAATTTGACTTTATAACTTATAAATTAGTCATTTTTATCTAACTAAAACATAAAAGATCATCAGATATATTAGATCATTACTTACTTTTTTATCAAAAGATTCCAATTTTCTTTATCAAAAGATTTTAATTTATTCTGCAATTACATTTAAAATTAAACTTTACTTTTTAAATTAAACTAAAAATATACGTTTCAAAATAGCCAAAAACATATTGAAAAAGGCAATAAACTAACACGAAAAATTGCTTTGAATTAGGCCAATTTTAAATAATTCCTTTTTTAAATATATTTCGCATGAGACTTTTACACAAATCACAGTAAATTTCAAGCTAATTAAAACTTTAACACAATTATAATCCAAGTTCTCAATTGGTATCACAAAACGCCTGCGGCAACTCGGTCAAAGTCGGAGACAATTCTATGCCAGAAGTTTATCTTGATGATTTCAAAACACTTCTCCTAATGAGATCGTTTGAACAATTTTTATGCATAAAACGATTATATAAAACTTTTCTCTTATAATAAGCTTAGTCTTCTGAATTTGTAATATAAATTACAACTTTGTTATTAAAATTATCTTCTATTAGTCGTTAATACTCTGCTCAATTTTTCTGCGAGATTTTTGGTACGATATGGTTTTTTGTTAAATAAAGAAATTTAAAGACTAAACGCCCCCGAGGGATAGGAAAAGTCATAAAACCATTCCAATTCAGTAACAATATCGGTTGTCATGCTAGTGTCATGTTTTAACAATAATATCTTTTTGACACATGTTACGTGGCATCGTCTTTCCTGCGTGGAACAATATCGCGCAGAACTTGTTAAAGATAGTACAATAAATATCTTTTAAAGTCGTCGATATAGGTGAAGGCGCACCATCAACCTCTCAACTCTACAACCAACTTCAATTATATTATAGACCGAGGAGCGCACTTAACTGAAACTTTATACTCGCCAGCCGCTTTAGAGTGGTCATTAAGAAAGTGGTCAATGATGCTCTTGAATCTGTGAAACAGCGGTGTCATTTTAGTTACCCATAGGAGATTCAATCCTAACTAATATTATAAATTCGAAAGTAGAATTCTTTCTTCGTTACACACACCTTCACGCCTTAAAGACTCAACCTCATCATTGTCTCATTTATCATCATCATTTGAAAACTTTTCTCACTGATAATTTTATCCAGAAAAAAGAACGCTTCGGGGAGTTAATAAAATTACCTATTATTGGTTGCCACGGCAATATATATATCATGTTTGATGTTAACAAGTTCTTGACGTATTTTAACGTTTATTCCAAACTAATATACGCAGAATCAAGTTACAAAAATTTCTAATGTGAAAACCGAGGATAGCAGCAGTCTTCAATACGAAATTTTAAATTTGCTGCTTGCTGACATCTACCAATTAATACAGAAGTATTCTTTTATTTAAAATACAAAGTAGTGTGTATCTGGATTGGCTTGCCAAGCAAGTAATATTTTTGGATGGATGGATGGACCAATAGTTAACCTCCTAAGTAGCGTTCTTGGAACAGAGGCAAAAGGATTATTAATAAATAAATAAATAAATGCTCACGCTAATAATCCATAGGGGTAAGTAAAGATTGCGAATTTCCATTCGGCGCGTTCCTGGCACGCCTCTCTCGCTTCTATATCCATACATCTACGCATACGTGCTCGTCGGTTACGGGTACTCCATATATCGCCCTTCTTTAGTACTTCACAAATATGATCGATATAAGTTCTCCTTGGAGGTCCCCACGTCACGCCTAACATACTTCTTTAGGATTGTATTCATAAATATGCTATTATTCAATATGTAACAGAATCGGCATCTCTACACTTTTTATACCGGGCACGTTAGCAGGCCTGGGTCTTGGCACTATTCCAGTAGTCAAGAAAAATTGATACATGCGCGTCTAAGCCACACATTCTAGATATTGAAAAAAGAAATAAATGAGCCTATTTTTTGTGGATGTTTCTAGGAGCGGCATTCACTTAACATCAGGCCGCGTCGGCTGAACCACTTAAAAGAAAACATATCACCTAAATGTCATGTAATACGTGTATTTGATTAACAAATTAGTCGCCCGTAGTGACATGTATATCGCTTGACACGATTGGTAAATTTTATTTCGATATTTGTTTTTAGTACTGGTCAACACAACTCATAATGACATGACACACACAGTTGTTATTTTTGGTGCTGGTCACACAACTCATAATGACATGACACACACAGTTGTTATTTTTGGTGCTGGTCACACACTCATAATGACATGACACACACAGTTGTTAGTTTTGTTTCTATGTTTATTTCCGTGTAGACTCCGAAACTACCGAACCGTACATGAAGTTAGGGCACTACGTGTAATTTGGTCTAACTTAAAAGATAGAATAGTTTTTATCTCAATTACTGACCGTAATATTGGTTACTCCCGATAAATGTTTTAATTTAGGTTTCATAAATCAACGGACACCAGTTTGTTAGGGATTTTATCAAAATAACAGTTCTATTTTTATTTTAAAAATAAATAGAAATAGAAGGCTATAATACGTTAATAAGAAAAGCCTATACTACTTTTGGAAAAAACCGCTGTTAAAACTACTTCTTTTGCTGTCCTTATTTTAAAATATAATTAATAAGCTATCCATGTTGCACAATTTCAATTCACTTCTTTCTTATATTTGCGTGAATTTTACACAATGGAATGAAACTAATTTTATCGCTAAGTTTTGGTTCCCGACGTTTCGAGTACTTTACTTGTTTCGTTTTCAGGCCTGAGCAACTTAATCAATCAGCAGAAAATTTTGCACATACATTTTGAGGGGTACAGAAAAAGTACCTTTTATATTTTATTGAGAAAAATAAAACTGAATTTGTGGACATCAAAGCGAGCGAAATAATGGGTTAAACTAGTTCCTTTATATTTTCCTTATACTTTTGGTAATATTGTATTATGCTATACACAAATGTGATTTATTTGCACAAAACTAATAAAGATGAAGAGGGTAGATTTGTTGTTATAATATTTATGACTCCTACTTTTATAAAAGGCTTGAAAACGGCTGATTTAACGTAGTTTGCCATTTTTAGGTCGAAATCCGGAGCAGAAAAAAATGAATCTATATTTATACTATAAAGATAAAAGATTGTTTGTTTCTACTTAAGTCATTTTAAAGATACTTTCACGAATGGAAAGCTCTTCTTTCATCGAGTAAACTAGGCCATATTTTATTTTTCTATCAATCTACAAGGACTAGGCTAGGGCAAATTGGTAGTTATTTAATATAGTACTAGATATATAACTACTAGTGATACGAAGCTGTTATGTCTAGAGATTTTCGGATAAACCTATTAGTGTTGACAAGGGACGTCCCAGGGGCACTTATATCGATCAGATTAGTAACATACTAAAGAAGGGCGATATAAGGAGTATTCGCAACAGACTTGCATGTATGCGTAGATGTAGATGTACGGATGTAAAGAAGCGAGAGAGGTGTACCAGGATCGTGCCAAATAGAAATCCGGGATTTCTGCGTACCAACCTACCCAGAGGGTTACGGGCGAGAAAGTATATTTATTTCATTCATTAAAAATATCACAAATCTCAATTTTCGTATAACATAATATGAAGAAGTATGTTAGGCGTGACATTGAATGATAGGATTAAAAATAGTATTATAAGGGACAAGTATGGCTTAAAAGTGGATGTTGTTACTAGAATTGAGAAAGGTATGCTTCAGTGGTTCGGGCATGTGGAAAGGAAAGCATTCATATGACGAGATAATATCGAAACAAATTTATGTAGCAAAAGTGAGTGGCAGTGTTGGTAGGGGACGCCCTAGGAGAACTTATATCGATCAGATTAGTGGCTTACTAAAAAAGGGCGATATAAGGAGCACCCATAACCGACGAGCATGTATGCGTAGATGTATGAATGTAGAAGAAGCGAGAGAGGTGTGCCAGGATCGCGTCAAATGGAAATCCATGATCTCTGCGTACCCCTCTGGGTTACGGGCGTGAGCGCATATTTATTTATTTTATTTATAATATGATGAATTACAATGATCCCGATGAAAATAATTGTAGACAGTATAATCACATCCTGTAGACATATTGTCATTTACACTAACTTAAGTTACACACAATAGTTTACAGAACGAACTATGTTCATGGTCTTGATAGGACGAGTCTCGTGTTTACAGAGATGTCACTCGTCTAGAAATGCTCGCAATTGTACGATTGTCAAGTGAATGCGAACTACGTAGTTACTCACTATTTATTTTTCTCTCATGTAAAGTTAGAAATATATTTTATTGTACACAAAACACTTGAAGCATAACTATTAGCAATGTTTAAAATGTTACAGGGTGTTTACTGAAAGTAAGGAATGTATGAAATATTGAACAGGGTCATAGAGGCATTGTTTACATCTTATGTTGATATTTTTTTATTTTTAATTCGCGTTTGTAGGGGCACATTTGTCGTGTACAGTTTTTTTAATTGGAAATAAATCTAGAACTACTTGCTAATGACGTAAGGTTAGCGTAATTAAAATAATAAGAAAAAAGAGGACACTTTTGTCACTTAAGTGTAAATGTAAACACATGACGTAAGCTATACAAAAAAAGTCAATTGGGACGTTTTGTAGTCTTCACTTTTCATCCGGTAATGTCATAACTGCTCCATTTATAGGGTTCAATACAAAAAGGGTAAAACGGGACCTTATTACTAAGACTCCGCTGTCCGTCTGTCACCAGGCTGTATCGCATGAACCGTGATAGTTAGACGTTAAAATGTTCACACATGATGTTGTCTGTTGCCGCTATAACAACAAATAATAAAAAACAGAATAACATTTTTCTTTTTGTATTATAATATCATTGTTCTAGGGCAAACTGTAGTTCCAGGAATCGGTAATTGTTATTCGATTGTAATGTGACGAGGGTTGTATGAATTCATTTATCTCACATCATCACTCATTTTCACAAAATTACAACATTTCCGATGAGAGTTTAAAAAGTTTAATGGCCGCTAAGTATGGTAAATGTCGTTTGTTCACAACAATCTTATCTTCCTATATAAACAAGGCATACATAACTTCATCAACATTATTATTACTACAAAATGTATTCATAGTTGATTTAGGACAACTTGATAGTTGTAGTTTAAGTATAAACGTATAGATATTTAGTAATCCTTGCCTTTGGCAATTTACAATACAAACAATTGTGTCTAATAGTTTTGAAGAACCTATAGACAAACTTGTCTACTTTAATTATTAGAAACATGATCTACATTAAGGCAGTTTTCTAAGTAAACAACGCATTTGTGTACCTATAACATGTTTCCGTCGATGTGTTAATAATTCACTGTTCTGACCTTTCGTAAGTCACCCTAAAAGCACTTCATTGATTATATATTATTCCAGAGTATTATGTCTTCCATTAGCAATTTAACATGTTAATTTTTAACCTAAGAACAAAAAATAACATAAATAAACTTTGTATAGAGTTCGTTCACTGGTATATAACTCAGACGCCTTAGGTACTCCTGAAACATGTCTTTTAAAAATAGAACTAAACTTCGCTCAGCATGTGTTATATAATTTATATGAACGTGTAGAAGATACAGGCTGTTCAGCTGTTCCAATCAGTTTGTTTTTTCTTAGTTTCCAATTAATTTTTATCATACTTATGTGTATCAAATCTACTTGTATATCATAATTCTCACAGTTAAATGCCATATCAAAACGTTGATTACTTTATTTACTGTTATATCGTAAATATTATTCGTTCTCAATAACAGAAATGTTAATACGAAGCCTAGTTCGATTATAACCTGACGAAGTTTACAGTCGGTCTGTGACATGTATATATTTTCCTCGACTTTCGTTTTCATTTTCGTTGTCGTAACATTTGATCTAATTACTGGGCGGCAACAGACGCCTAAAACTATGGTAATATTATTCTGGGTTAATTAACGCCCGCTGCCAGACGGTGATATTGTCTTTTAATAGCATCTATTGCTTATTTTCTTGCTGATTATTAAGCTAACGGTGTCCTAGAGAGTGTTGCAAAAAGTAGTTAAGAAATGTTTTTTTTATTGCGACGAACCGGATTTGATTATGTTCCATTAGTTTAATAAAAATATGCAACCTATTTACTAATGGTTTTTATCGACGACCATTTTGTTATAAAAAAAAGAAAACAATTGAGATTCGAAAATAACTAATTTATTCGCATTGCATGCTCTACTAGTGCATATATTTATATATTCATAGGAGACCCTAGTCCCAGTATGTAATAATTTAACAAAACTAATGGAATAGGATAACTTCGTCGCTGCAGATACAGTAAGCACACGTGGAGAGGAAATGTCTGACCGTCGATTCACAATTCACACCAATCTTGCGTTATTGTACACGTGTTATTAAAGAGTTAAATAAAACAATTGAAACATGTTGGCTACCTATAGCCTGGAAATGTATTACGCCAAGAAAAAAATTGTTACATGTTCTGATTTAAATACGACTTAAATATTTTCTAATCATTGTATATGTACAACTAACTGATTGAGTAATAAGCATATCTTAGTTCTAATCCTCGTGAAGTACATTGTGGAAAATCAACCAGAAATATGGTGAGGATATTTTTTATGGTAGAAGCGATGAAAATCTAGATCATCTAGCAAATATAAAGTAGTTTAA
>JWHW01052697.1:12023-23334 GCA_000931545.1 Papilio glaucus | reverse complement strand
AAAAAGTTTGTGTGTCAGCTCCGACGCACGATTGGACTTAATGCATTTTAAGGTAAATTAATGCATTTTTTATATTACTTAAAGCATGCATACTATTTTATAATAATTATACAATGAATTCGTCAAAATACATAACATAGCCTTGAAAATATAGACAATAACAGTTTTCTCAATTCACAAATATGAGTTGATATGATATAAAATAAAATGTAAAATTTAATATCAAATCTCTGCAAGTCGACAGTTGTTATTTGTTTCTATTGAATAAATAAAGTATACACTGATATAGTTATGTAGGCGCTATACTTTATATATACACAACATGTATGTATATGTATATACATACATTTCGCAGCGTTTCCATCCCGTCGTGTATACTCTTTACTGGGGAATGTGCAAGATAGGTTGTTTCGTCGATCCGTTTTGTGTTCGTAACGCTTAGTTTAATTGAGGAGTAACCTGATATATTTTAATACCCCCGGCTTATATATTATTAATTTGTCATTTGAACATTGGTTATATACGTATGTATAGTACATTATTTAATACACTTCATGTATATTCCTTTATGCATGATGTAATAAAAATAATTAAATTAAACATGTTTGTCTTAATAAGAAGAAAATGGTTAACTAGTAGAATAGAAAAAGATAATAAAGGAATTGTGAAAGTTCTGAAACTATTATAAGATTTTTTACTGTTTTTGTATATATCTAACGTTAGCTTGACGTTCAAATTATTTTGAGAGTTTTAATAATACTTTTCATTTTTTATACATTTTCTATGTTCTTACATACAAAGGTTACCAAATGTGAATTTTATATTACAGTAATATTGAACAATTTAAATTTAACTTAGCAATAAAATAAATATGTTGTTGAATAGTTGATAAACTTCTTCATTTCAATTAAATTATAATTAGCGAATACATACAATCCATACGAGTACTTAATTACAAACAGTCTGATAACATTTACTTATGATAATTTCGAGGCAGCGGCGTGTGGAATCTACCGAAAACAATTTTAATAAAGTCAATGGAAACTTTTGCAGTTAGGAATTGGATCGCGGCGGCACGCGCCTCGCAATGCGAACAGAATAGCTGAATTAGAAACTTATAATAGATGTACAATATAGTTTGTTTGAATTATTATTGTTGGATTTAAAAATATTTGAATAAATTTATTATATTTTACATTTTGGATGTGTGCAAATATTTATTTAAAACAATTACTTTTCTATAATAGATATACATGACACAAAGAAATGTTGTTCATATATTTTACTCTCCGGCGCATCAATCTTTAGATTTCTGCCTTCTGTCTTTCTAATAGTAGGGTAATGCTTTTATCGGGTACAATTATTATTTTCATTTACTTAACTTAACAAACCTCACCTGTAGCTATCTACCATTATAACTTAAACTTATCGTTTACGTTAACTTAAGTTATCGCAAGTAAAATATGAGTTCACAAATTGAAGATTTGCCTTCGACATAAAGTATTGTTGAAATGACACGTCAAATAGTGAATGTTTCGTTCAGTTCATAATATGCTGATAGTTTCTGCTTAGTCCCATTATATAATGGGTTCACAAACGATCGGTGATAGATGCAATCAATATTATGGTAAATTAGGTGCTGCTAAACGCCGCTGTTGGAAATGTACCGATGCTACACCTATGTTACTTCTAACAAAATCTGCCCTAATATAAGACATCTATCTCCTTATTAAAGACAGTAGTATAACATTCAAAAGTCACAAAACTGATAGCCGTAGAGGTACTTTCGAGAAGTGCATCACTCATCACAGTACTGCCATTAAAGTCATATGTAGCGATAGGCTCACCCCCTGATAATTGGGATGAGAATTCGAGAGTAAGTGTACCTTAATAGATATAAGAGCCTGCTGTAAAAGTATTTGGAAAACGTTACTTTACAAAAATTTGCTAAACTTTACCCGAAAAACATAATTACCGTGCAGCAATCTCATATTCGAATGCGATTCCGAATGTGAACCGATTTTAGCTTCGCCGGAAAAAATTTCCAGGAATCGAGTAGGTTTCCAATGGAAAAGAGCAAACGGAGTTCGTGACATCATTAATGAGGTTTGGCTTCAGGGCTAGAGTACACATGCAATCAGCATTCAAGAAGGAATTAATTTATTTAGGTACTAACGGTTCCGAATATGTTCATGTACTTTTCGGCGTATTTATTATTCTCATTATATTGCCACGTTTTGGTGTAAATCAACATTACACGAAAAGTTATCTCATTATGTTTTAAGAGAATAATTTATTAAAATAATAATATAATTTTCATCAATAACAGGAAATTCATATAAACCTTAACATCATACTTCAATCATTAATTTTGATGAAGGTAAGGGTTGCTACAAATAAACACCTTTGTGGAATAGTATCCATAATGAGGGTATTTCTATTCATTTTGCTATTTAAGCTTTCACCATAACGCAATAGGTGATCAAAGGAAAAGTAAATTTGCATTGCCTGGAGACTTTTTAACTGTCTTTGAAACAACGAAATAGTTAAGTTCATCATCTCTATTAGGTCAAAAAACGTGTTTACTCATTTTGCATGCAACATGCATTTCAACAGAGATAGAGCTTGCGAAAACAACATCTAATGCCAGAATGAGCCGGCTCGGCCGGTGAAATACTACACCCTCACTGAAGACAGGTGTGAAGTAGAAGTATTGTGTGTCGCGTCAGATGAGTGAATCCTTTTTCAAATAAGGAAAGGATGGGAAGGGGAAAAGTCTTTGACAGGGAAGGGAACGGAGAGGAAAAGGGAATATCTTACTATCTATTTATTATTCTATAATTATTCGCAACGCAACACATTAGCTCGTGGCAGATGCCTAAGGGCAGCACTCACCTGATATCGGGTGAACTGCTTGGTTATATATATTTAAAATAATAATATATAGTATTAAGCATTTACTTTAAACAGATTCGACGATATTAGACTTCTAGACTTGATAGCATTTTCCTTATCAATAAAAGTCAAAACCACGGATACTAAACAGTTTGATACCGTTTCAAAAGTCTATGCATATCCAACTAGTTGTTGCAAAGCCAAAAGCTATTTGGCATACAAGACGTCGTAACCGTCCAGTGTTAGTGATTCAGATTTACCAATAAACTTCCGCTTTATGTTGAATTTGTTAAATAACATACACACAAGTAGGTTTAGTGAAGTGTATATTCATTTTCAACACAAAGTAAGCTAACAATGCAACGTCATCATCAACATCTATTCTATCTATAAGGTTTCCGCTAGTAGCAATAATTATGTTGATTCGATCGATACCAAACTCGCAGGCTCACCAGCTAGGCCAATCTGAAGATTTACTGAAATTTTTTTTCACTAATTCTTCAGAAATTTCATCGAAATCGGTACAACCGTTTTGTAGTCTATATGCGACATACACACACACACTTTTTACATATATAGATAGATATTTTTTTGCTCTTGACGGTGGAGCAATCTCCTTCTTCCTAATACAACAACGTCTAATACTTCTGTTCTATTACTTGTATTTATATGTATCTATTTTTTTGTTTTGACTTCCAATGTAACGTCAGAGTGAATCCTACACGGCTCATGCGTTTGACATAAAACATTTTTATATATCCACAACACAGACAGTTCAGGAAATAAACACATTAACCTGAATGATACATCGTCTTCGCTATCGCGCCTCGCTTCACAGATTATATAAAAAAAGAACTTTCGTTCCAACAAAATAATAAATATAATAGATTAGATTGTTTGTTTCTTAAACTTAATAATACTGAACCGATTTTAAAAATTCTTTCACCACTAGAAAGCTCTTCTATCAGCAAGTAAACTAAGCTATATACATGTTTTTATTTGACTGTCTACCCGGGCGAAGCCTGGGCGGGTTGCTAGTTTTATTTAACGCCTATTCTTATGTGTGTTTCCCAAGATATTTGAAGGAAGCAAGCAAATGTAAATTACTATTCATGTATTTGTTGATACAAACAGACCATTGCTTTCATTTAATGAGGGATGAATTCAGCGGTTCTAAGGTGACGCGTAATTTGTGTTAAATTACTTAATTGTCATTAGGCTTCCAACCTCATGATTGACTTGGCTGATATAGATGTGACGTTTCCATTTATTCTAAAGCTTATGTTTCAGGTTTATAATTTAAATGTAATTGAAATTTGATAAGAAATGTGAGAATAATCATTTAATTTAAGGATGTAGGTATACCCTGCTTCTTAGCAAGACATTATTTTTGCTTGCCGTGGCGCAGTCCGTGGTGCCGTGACACAGTTCCCAATACTTACCACAGTGCAGTAGAAACTGTACCGACCTATGCCGTGGTGTTAGCTCTATTGTTGTGCCGTGTACTGCAGTAGGATACTTATGATAAATGCAAATAAAATTATACCTGTGCTTATCTGGCGTAATGCTGTTAAGGTTTGAAAACGTCGTCCTCAAGGGACGGTATAACATGGTAGAATTGTCCACACGGGATACCAAAGCCCTTATAGATGGTATTCATATCTAAAGTTGTTTTTAATCTTCGTAACTGCAAGTAAACCTTGTGTTTTTTAATAGAAAAGAGCAAGCGGTTCATCTAAGAATAAGTGATCGCTACCCATAGGCATCTGCAGGAAGCTTATTAGTTGTCGATGCGTTGTCTAGCGTTGAAAAGAAATGGGAAATAAAAAGAAAAAAGGATTTTTCCTTTTCCAATCCATACCGTCTACACTCAAAACCTCATCCCTCTCCCGTCCGATAGGTAGACGAAGATGACTAGGATAACACCTCCGAAACATCTTGAGACGAATTGCAGAATACTTTTACTTCACGCCTGTCTTTTGTGAGGTTGTGGTGTTTCACCGGTCTAGCCGGTTTTTTGAAAATTTAAAGTAAAAAGAAACATGTATGGTGGGACGCAATGTATATTATAATTATGTTTAGTGTCTGCCTATATTTATCGTCTTTATATTATTATTATTACAACTCATCCCAGTTCTAACACACTCGCGTTGAAACCCTTACGTACGATAACTTTTCTAATTTAAATGCTTTGTAAAACCATTGTACAACTTTTTTCATTTACATTAACTAGACTGTCGGTCAGCTCCCGGAATTAATTACTGCTCATTCCGTCGAATTAAATGTGTAGCTAAATATGTATGTAATACAAAAATCAGCTAAAATAATTACACATCATATTTTAGGAATAATAAATATTAAAAAAAAACAAGTTAAATTTGTTGATAATTTTTTGGGAATAGACAGATATAGGAATATGCTATCTGCTTTCCCCCGAGCATATTACATCCCAAACGCGACAAAGGCTATGCCAAATCATAAATAGCAGGCGCCGAAAAACTCAAAAACAAACCATTTCTAACTTTGAAAAACATGACACAATGTTTTCAATAAGACAGAATGGGACAGAAGACTTGTGACGACATCGGTAAGTAATATGGCTGTCTCGTCTGTCGAACTAAAATAAAACAAAAATGGGAGCTTATAGTAAAGTTAACTACGAACGTTTACGTACAAGTTTAACTATTAAAATAAAAATTAAGGACATTGGGTTACTTTCTAGTAATTATAAAGTAACCCAAAGTCCTTAATTTTTATTTTTATTATATATTTTAAAGAGCCTTATAGTAAGAGAAAACAACTTTTAAGTCGAAACAGAGCAACTTATCCCATTTACAAACGATGGAAAAGCTTAAAAAATAAAGGTAAATTCGAACCCTTTTTTTCCTAAATCACAGACTGGATGTAAATTGGTCCAATCACTATCTGAGTCACGAAATCCAATATTCACAGAAACGTTGAACTCCCACGGACAACTTTTAAATGCTCACAGAAAAAGATTTTTCGTAATCACGAAAAAACAATTGAATACCGCTGCTGGAATTAGTTTCGGGAAAATTTAGATAACTGTACTTTGTATAACAACATTAATTTTTATACGAATTTCATTACAATTACACAAAGAAAACATTGAAAACCAGCACCAGCCTGAGCCAGAGCTGCTATCACACCGCTGCTGATCATATTTTTTATGCAAGAAGGTGGTAAACGAGGAAGCGATTCAACCTGATATTAAGTGACCACCCCCAGGCATCCGCAACAAGGTCATGATGTGCAGTTGCGTTGCCTACCTTTAATAGACAGAGGTGACTGGGGACTAATAGAAAAAGGATATTTTTTTCTCCTATCCATCTCTTCCCCTGTCAAATTCTTTTCCCCTTCTCATCCTTTCCTTATTAGAAAAGGTTGGAAAGGGGAAAAGGAGTAGAAGGCCTTCCCGAATGCCATCCACGGCATGCTGTCCTTCGCGCACCGCATCCAGTATCAGCATAACGAAATAGTAATAGTGTTACAAAATTACAGTCATAAAAAATGCTTTTCTTTTGTTCATTTCTCGTAAGCGTAAAAGAACTTTTGTTAGGCAGTAGGCCGGCCGTAAAAACTGTAGCCAAAATCTATAAAGTATGCCCATTCTGTGCCGACCCCAACGTGGAAAAAGGGCAGGGAAATGACGATTTCTCGAAAGCGTAAAAAATATTGTAATTTTTTATGGTAGAAAGTGGCAAACGAGCGAACGGATCACCTTATGTTAGGTGACCGCTGCCCAAAGACATCGTCAATAAGCAAACGAGTTGCAGATGCGTAGCCTACCTTTAATGTATAGACAGAAAAAAGGATATTCTCTTTTCCTATCCATCCCTTCCCCATCCCCCTCTAATCATCTTTCCCTTTCCATCCTCTCCTTATGAGGAAAGGATGGGAAAGAGAGGAGCACCGAAATTGGGCTTCCGGCACCTCACTCATCAGACGAAACGCAGACGTACTTCTACTTCACGCCTGTCTTCTATGAGATTGTGGTATTTCACCGGTAGAGGTCATTCGTGCAACAGATGTTATTGTTGTCAGCTCTACCACTATTGAAATGAAATTAAAAGAAATTATTTCTTTAATAACGAGTTTTTGATTTAAATATTTATTATTTTTGTAAATCTAAGAAATAATATATGCGGTGAGTTGATTACTTCTGATGTAGCTCCGAACATTTCCCGTTGTAATAAATATGAACTAAGATAAAATTTAAGGAAGTTTCTCAATTGCTACGGTAAAGTTGGCGACAAGAGTAAGCAAAGCGTAAGTAAACTACAGTCGTAAAGTTGTTGTTGCACTCGAAAATATATTTTATATATTTCGCGCGCGGCGCGGCACACATTCATTTAAGAACTTGATTCCGTATATTTACGGAATCATAAGTAGAATGTAAACAAAAAGTTGTTATTGTCAACACATAATACGCAGTGGCATAACAACCATATATAATAATAAATAATAAAACATTACCAGAGCAAACGATGTTATAAATGAAGGTTACATATTTCTATCCCTGAACAGTTTTTTAGAGATCCTTTTCTTTACAGCAGGAGTACAGACCCTTGGTAAGGGGTGTGTGAAGTTTTTTGATGATCGATTGTGTTGTCGAAGCGTGAAAGCGTTGCAACAATCTTACATTCGCATTTCTAACATTAATTTAGGGATTTCATCTATTCTTTGATATACTATCGTGATACAATCTATACAATCCGAAAAGCCTATTCAATAGGTCCATTCTATAGTTAAATTTAAACTATAGTAGGATTTAATTTGTCATTCAAATAGTTTCTTATTACCACGAAGAACTGGAATATGAACAATGGCCGTCTGTTTCGCACAATTTATAAGAACATAACAGTTTATCCAGGGACAGCCGTTATTGCCAAACATTTCTCAGTACCAAAGTGCTATTTGTTTCTATTACTAGAGAAGGCTTTGATAAATTGTCTACTCTTTGGTATTGCGTCGGGCGCGTAACAGTTATCGACTACGAATAATATTGCGTATTATTTCTACTTCTTACAGGTGTTGCAGGTTTATTATTGCTATATGTTATTGCTTTTACAAGTCACGTCAAGTTTTCGTGAGACATTATTAACTAACTTTTTTTTCACGTTCTCGTTTTTTCTCTGTATTTTGTATCGATAAGGACCTGTCGGAGGTCCTTCTTCAGGTTGAGTGGTATTAATTGAAGTGGGAGGCGGGGCGCGACCGCGAATTATTCCCACTCACCCTGAAGAAGGACCTCCGACAGGTCCGAATCTTGTCGGTAAAGCCTAAATAAAGTTTTATACAAGTTACCTTTTCTTTTTATAATTAAAAGAAATAAAATACATACTATATGTCTTGTCTTATCTTGATACCTTCTTGCAAGTGTAAAGGTTCTTTAATAATATCAAACAAATGAAATAACTGGACATTCATTACACGCGTCTCAGTCAAACGAAAAGAACATTTTCGTCTTCCTTTACTCTGATCTTGTGCAACTTTCGTAATACCTGAATTATATATGAAGAATTAATTAAACAGACATCTTTAAATTACATATCATAGTTTTATTATTGAAAGTTTGAAAAATTAACTACAATTAGTAAGTAGGTAGTTACAAAAGGTAGATATATAACATAATAAAAATAAATCAGCTAGAATGTTCCCCACTGCAGGGGCACAGGCCTCCTCTCCGAGAGATCGGGATTGGGCCGTAATCCACGACGCTGGCTCAGTGCGGGTTGGTGGATGTCACATGTCTTCGAATTTATTGGTTCTAAGACATGCCGGTTTCCTCACGATGTTTTCCTTCACCGTTTTTGGAGCAGTGGTGATGAAATAAATTAATACGGAGTTAAACGCCTGCCTGGGTTCGAACCCGCTCCCATGTATATGGATATACATATGACTTATCAAATGCATATAACATGTTTATTAGTTAACAAAAAAAACAGATTCTTACCAAAATGCAAGCTTGAACAAATATAAACAAAAAAATTATAAACAAATGTCTTTAATTATTTTTTTAATCATAAAGGAACAAGGAAAAACGTGGTATAAAATGTATGAAAGAAATTGAAATTACTTTGAAAGGCAAGATGGAATACATCAGAGGTCCATTTGAAAGGACCGCCTCCGATAATGAGATACGTGTCAGCAGAATAATTTATGAGAAAAGCTATCTTTGGACCTTTATTTACGCAATTTATTTTTTAGTAGCTAGTAGAAATAATGCCGTTAAGATGCGATCCTTAAGAAGTATGTTAGGCAATGATAGGAATAAAAATAGCATTGTAAAGAAAAGTGTGGCTTAAAGGTGGATGTTGTGACTAGAATTGAGAAAGGTATGTTTCGGTGATTCGGGCATGTTGAAAGGTTGAATAAAGAGAGAATAACGAAACAAATTTATGTTGCAAAAGTGAGTGGCAGTGTTAGTAGGGGACGCCCTAGGAGAACTTATATCGATTGGATTAGTGGCTTATTAAAAAAGGGCGATGCAAGGAGCACCCATAACCGACGAACATGTATGCGTAGATGTATGAATGTAGAAGAAGCGAGAGAGGTGTGCCAGGATCGCGCCAAATGGAAATCCGTGATCTCTGCCTACCCCTCTGGGTTACGGGCGTGAACGCATATTTACTTATTTATATATTACTGTGCTTGGAAATAACGAACTAAAACTACATCAACTTAATAATTCATAACTTAAAACAAGTACTTGTTAATTTTAAAAAGCTGATTGTATGATTTTGACGGTTTATCGTCACTAGGTCGTACTGACGTAATAATTGTGATACTCCTGAGATTCTTCCCCATCTAATGACATCTCACTTTTCATAATCGGTCAAGCCACTTAAGCTATAGGATGCCACAATAAAACGGACATATGTAAATACATACATACATACCCGCTAAAACCTTTACCCTCCTGGCAGTCGATCTAAAAACTTATAAACAAAATTTCATTTTTAATATAAAAACATATATATATATACAGTTATTATATACATTTTGCCCTTGACAGTAACAGCGATGTTCTCATTAAAACCTACATTGAGTCGAAAACAAGGACAGCTCTATTACAAATAACAATAGCTCCGTAGTACAACAATACCGACGTAGTCACCGGGGCTTACCGAATTTAACGTTATATTTTTGTTTTGCAACGTCGATCTCGTACGGATTTTCTAGAATAAAGTGTTCACCTGTTCCTAGCCTAAGGTAAATCGGGGTTCTAAAGTAAAATTAGGGGATGAGCTCGTGGTTTATGGTGACGGTTTTACAGTAGTAATATTAATTTTTATATTTTATTATTTATTCAGCTTGATTTATTTGAGACAAACTATTGACGGCAGAGAAACAAGAGTTCTTTCATATAATTAAAATTCCAGTAATAAGTTAGGTACTTGTACTTAACAAATATCCGCTCACGCGTAACCCAGAGGGGTAGGCGGGGATTATGGATTTTCATTTGGCGCGATCCTGACACACCTATCTCGTGAGTGTTCAGCTACATTGCAAGTGGCCGCGCGGTTGCTATACGCGTTATGCGGATCACAGGTGCAATAAGCCTTCTTAGGGAGCTGCCCGCGCTACCAGGGTTGCGTGCAAGCTAAGCAGGGCGCATCGGTTTCTCCACTGAATATCCCGGAGCCCCCGCCCATAGCACTCGAGGATGGCCACCGATTTGATTAATTCTATTATTTTAAGTAATAATCACCCATCGCTAAATTGAATTGTATACCTGTCAGTGCGAAAATTTTATATCGTAAAGTATAGTGAGTAGTGAGGTCAATTCAATCATATTGTTTTCTTAGTTATTAACTTAAGTGATATCATAAAATATAGTCTGGAGAAAGCATCACTTTGTTATTTCAAAGAAAATTATTTTAAAGAAGTTTAGATTATTAAAATATTTTCTTTATTAAAAGAACATCGAAAACTCCTAACTAAAGGACTTGTTTCGTCGGATCTCATTTCCCGTTAGTAATAAAACGCTGCAGGCATTTTGATCCAACATCGCCCAGCTCAATTATGAACTAGTTATAAACTTTTAAAAATAGGTGTACTTTACGAACTCCCTGGTTTAAATCAATAAAGCTTAACCACCATAGCTTTTCTTCACACAGAATTTTAAAATTCTGCGATTTCTTATAAAAAATACGAGAATAATATTGAAGTTAAAACTTCTTTATCCGCGTTAGACGGTAGGGGAAAATCTTATAGGTTCGCGTAAACAACATGCTCAACATGCAACATGCGTCAGTGACATGCTTTTTTGAATTTGGAACAATTTTAAACAACTTTTTTTCATATATTAGGTCCTTACATATGAAATTGGCGTTTTTCGTACTGGCCACTTTAATCACGAATTTCTCCTCTTTGGTAAGGAATTCCAAAT
>JWHW01052697.1:0-10801 GCA_000931545.1 Papilio glaucus | reverse complement strand
TGGTGCTGCCTTTATTTACTGCTCCAAACTAATTTATTTGAGATAAACAGCGTTTAGCCCTTTCTAAAACTGCTGAATTTTGCTCGCTTTGTGTGTTCAAGAAATATTATCTAAAAGCTGGAAAAACGACTGAAGGACTTTGGCAAATTAATATTTCTAAGAAGAGAAATCAACTATGAAGTGGAGCTTGCACTTAGGCATGTCTTCTTTACAACCTTTTCCTTACAATATTATCTTGGAATGTCCAACAGTATGCTTGTTTTCGAATCCTATTTAAACCAGTTTATGCGAAGATTGCTACGTCATTTCGTTCATTTCAAATTCGTAGAGGACGTGCTCGATTGGCACGGGTCAACGACAATTGTACACTACGATTAGATTTTAGGTCGTAGCACAGCCTAGAGGGGCGATACGAAGCTAAGACGACTTACGGTTTTAAGCGGCGGACTTTGCGGTGACTTAAGTTACGTATGTGCTAAAGTTTAGCACATACGTACGTTGTGCATGAAGTCACCTTTTCTGAAATCCGATTTGGACTACTTGGACTCGATGAATAAGACAAGAGATGTTAGTTTCACAACTGTTTTTGTTGATAGTTACTTAATAGTCAATATAAATTAGTTTTAAATATATGAGGAAGGATTAATTGGTATATTTGTAAATAACATATACCTACATTACATGTACATATACGATTACTTATATTTTTTATAAAAGGGTATCCTGATCGTGTCAGTGGGAACAAAAGATTCTAGAATGACAGCAATATTGTAATTTTTCGCACACTTTTATAATATTGCTAAATATACTCGTAAGAGATTTCCTCTCAATTTATATGCTGTTGAAATAATGTCGTTACTAAATAATAAATGAAGCCGTAAAGATTTTTATGTATCTTCACACGGACAGTTTATTACTTTTAGCGTACAGAAACGCCGCATAACTTTCGGCACTTGGCATAATGTGCGGCGGAAAAAATTGGCATCCACAAACTACTCTACGCAGTCTTTATTCCTGAAAGTAAAGTAAAATTCCTTATTTTATTTAGTTTTAAACTTAACCCAACAGTTATTACTGTTTTAAAACGTTATATTTATATCATATCTTGTTTAAAAAACTGTAAATAATATTTGTGTGAAAAAGTATTATTATGGAGTATCAGAGAATGTGAAGAAAACAAACAATTTTCCAATCAGTTTCCGTTGTATGGAAAAAACTGGCTGGCGATTGTTATGTCTGGCTACCCTATTTGAATTATGTAACGTAAAAACTTATATTTCTTACCTTTATACTACACAATTTATACCGTTTATCAGAACTGAAGTAACACTGACACAAGACTGCTGAATTCAAATTTAATTTTCTTACTGCTCTGAACTACTACTAATTTTCGGAGATGTCGTTGCTGGTAACCTTACTGACGGTTCTTACAGCTTCATCTGATATAGGGCTCGCGATCCGAGTGATCTTGAGCTAAAAATAAAAAAATTCTAGGTCCCTAATGTATATTAGGGGCCTAGTTGCTGGATTTAGCAGCCATCAGTGTGGGTACTGCTCTGAACTAATACCAATTGCATAACATAGTTATCATTCACGAGTAAGTATAATCAATAGCATTCCTGTACCGACGACCAACGTATGCTTCAGTGCATATTCAATGACAAATAAAATTATTATTGTAAGTGTCATGTATTCTATCAATAATTGCATACATCTGAGTAATTAAATTTGGCTGTAAAACATCATTAATTTACACGTGCTTATATACTAAAGTATACATTTAAATAACATATTAAAAAATAAATATGTATTATATACTACGAATGAAGATGGAAGAGTGATATAGAAGCTAATTAAAAAAAATGTTTGCCTATTAAGTAGGTAAAAAAGAAACAGGTATATAAGAAAGAAAAAAATTGTGTAGTTAATAAATATCTCTCAAACATCGTAATCATCAAAATTTCATTGCAATGTTAGTTTTATGAAAGAAATGATCGAACTTTTTATCCAATTTAAGTACACAGAAAAACGAGCGCAGTTATAATTTTTTATTAATGAACTATCGCTTGTCCATGAAATTGTACGTAAAAAATCCAAAATAAGAAACTTCGATAACACCTAGGAGCAATCCTCGAATTTTACACTGTAATGTAAATATATTTATCTAGAATAAAGTAAACAAAAGTAAAATAAATGTATCACAATAAAAACTTTACTAACCAATCTTTACCGACATCTTATCTTCTTATACGAAATTATATTTTTTATAGTCGGTCTTGGATTTTTTTGGTCGTAATTACATCTTATCTAATTATTGAGATAGAACGGATCATTAAATATGGTAATATTGTTCCAGTGTAATTAAAGTTCGCCGCCGGACGCAGATGCCGAACATCAATTGACTATCAACTAATTAAATTATCTGTTATAATTTCATTCTCTTTGCTATTTTAGTAATGGTTGGTTACGGTAAAAAACGGATAACTGAAGAAATAAATTGGCTCTTGTAAAGTCTAATGATAAATTATAAAAAAAGTAATTTCGTTGTGCTATGTTGTGATAAAATTTAAGTTTTACCTTATATTTGTATGAACATTCTAGTGTTTCCCTTTTTTTTATTTTATACCTCACAATCCTGCGATTCGAGAAAAACATTTATCGTTTAATTGGCGTGATATATAAGCCGATTAATTCTCTTGTTGTCGCCATTCAAGATTTCCTGTGACCTATCAAGTTTTATGAACGGAGATCAATAAAAATAAAACTACATTTAAATGGTAAAAAATGTATTTATAAACAAAAATATATTGTATCCATTTCAACATAAATTACAATTCGTAATCAATCTTAACTTTATCTACAATATTAATTATTCACTATTTATTATTTACAGCTTCATTGTGGTCCAAAATATTTATTTTTTTAAACGAACGCACGAAGTGATTGATGGCTTTTAATATATTTATTTATTTTTAACAAACTTTTTTAAAAATTAACTTAAATTATAAAATGAAATTGAATTCTGATCTACGGGGTATTAATTTTTATTTTAGGTTCAAACTGCAATTAGTATTGTGATATAGTAGGGTTTGATTACACCGAACTCGTCCGACCGAAAATAACCGTACATTGCCGACCGACATCGTCCGACGCCCGACAATCACCGATTGACCGTCAAGTCCGAACTTGTTTGGATTTATCGGCAGTCTGCCAGCTGTTTGTGGTGTATTCCTACATAATTGTGTGAACTTTCTGCAAGAATCTCAGTGTAATTCCTTGTGAAACTTATTTACTTTTTATACTAATCATACGTTGTATATCAAAAGTCTGAAAGATGCACCAGTGACAGAGAAAATGAGGAGCAAGAGTCTGGTATTCGGAGGGATGAAAGACAAATAGCGAAGAAAGTAATGACGGCTGATAGAGGGATATCCCTCTAAGTAAGAGAACATACTGTGCCGACCCTAAATAGACGGGAATTCACTCGATACGCTGCACAGTGCTACCTAGTCAACTTTGTAACTCCCGACAACAAGAGCAGTGTATACAGAAATGAACGGGACGAGACTTAACGTCCGACACGAAATCGGCCGATAATTCGGTTTTGGCGTAAGCGTAGTGTAAGGTTGGATGTAAAAATGTATCTTAATATTTGCATAATATTAAATTAAATAACGTTAAGAAATTTAAAAAGTAATACGTTTAATTAAATTAGTATTTACATCTAAATAAAAAATGTAATACTGTGTAATTTATTTAATGAACAAATTATAATTAACGGTCTTTTTCACTTATAATAAAATAAACTTAATTAATTATTTTATTAATACTATCATTTTCAATATAGAAGTTTGTACTAAGTACGACTTTAAATGTTGATGACTTTGACTAGATTAATTGATGTGATATTTAAAAATAACTTGGAGCTTCGAAATTATAATCAAAACTAATAATTGGTCTATTTCAGTTATACATACATCTGTTCAGAGCACTGAATAGAAAACCAAAGCTTATATTAGAACACTTATATGTTTGTACTATAAAACATAACATAAGCCGACAGATCATAAATGCATTTGGATTTCTGTAACAAAGAGCGACACGTATCGACTAGTTAAATCTTACTGATCGTCTTGATCCACTGACCTTGTGCAGAGATGTCGCGTTTCTGCATTTACCAGATTCCTACACTTTTTAAGCAACGGCACATTTATGAAAGATTTCCAATTTTACGGAACCTTACTTCAAGTGATTACCATTGATAGAAACAACAATTTAAATTAAGATTAAGAGAAGCACACTCTCTCGCTTCTTCTACATCCATACATCTACGCACACATGTTTGTCGGTGACGAGTACTAACTATATCGCCCTTTTTTAGTACGTCACTTATCTGATCGATATAAGTTCTAATGGGCCGTCCTCTCACTGCCATTCAAATTTGCAACAAAAATTTATCCTATTATTCCCGCTTCAGTCAATATGCCCGAACCACTGAAGCATACCTTTCTCAATTCTAGTCAAAACACACACTTTTAAGCCACATTTTTTCATTAAAAGGTAAAAGTTAAGAATAAAACTGTTTCGTTAATTCCAAAATGGCTTAATGGGAAATATAATTTTAAGGAATCCTAGTGAAATTTCCCTTATATTTGACGAATCTCATTTTGAGAATCGCTGGTACCTATTGGGAGGAGTTCTTATAGAATGTTTTGGAAGTATTCCTATCGTTTAGTTTCGGAATCGCAAAATCCAAGATAACACAATGATGCAGAAATAAAATATATTGAAGCTTGTTTGAAGCGTGGATACAGTGCAGATTGGCAGGGTTTGCGTAGTATATTTCTTTCAATGGTAATCACATAAAAATTGCAAACAATTTTATAAATCAATATAAATTTTAAGGCTTACACCAGGATTAACTGTATATTCTATTGTTATAAGGTTAAGTAGTCATTTTTCTTTAACATAAATATAATAATACTAATAAAATGATATAACTAGGAAATCATAAAACATTAATATGTTAAAATCCTTTCCTATTCCAATGCAAAATTCCTAATAAGGATTTAAATACAGAGTATAATTTTGCACTTAAAAAAAATTGTAACTTGTAGAACGAGTAGGAACCTAGCAGTAGTTGAAGTAATAATCGATAATCAAGAGTCAATAATTGAAAAACGCAAAATCGATATTCGTGACGGTTCTGGAATAAAAATTGAGGCAGGAGGCACATTACAACGCTCACTGCTATTGTCAGCACAAACATAATTGTATTCGTGGAATTACAATAGACTTTTATGTTTGGACTTATACAGTGAAAGATTCGAAATGATAACATATATAAGTTAACATAATCGATAATCTTAAGACTATCGTTTAATGAGATTTAAATAGTATATTTAAAACAATTTCTTTTGTAAGAATATTCCAACAATATAAGTATCGAGTGTTTTAAGTAATTAATAATATTATATACCTACCCTTATATTTACTGTAATACTTAGATTTAACATGATTGTAAATTACACAAAGTATCTTCGACAAATTTATTAACTATGTTAATTTGAGTATCAAGTAGGCATTGCCTCGTTTAATGTCAAAGTTTAAAATAACTCTATCCATTAACTTCTAGAGTTAACTTAAGAAGTATTTACAGATTTTTTTAAAAACTTGTGTTTAGCTAAATCACCCCTGTATCCATTTTAATATCAATAAAATCTTAAACTAGACATTAGTCATTAAAGTTCTAAGTGGGGGCTATCTCTATGTGTTCGTTTAAAGTATCCTTGGTCAAGTTAGTTCTGTTTAATAAGAAATCTAAATCATTTGATATTTTACTTAACATTTTATTAGTTTCAGGAGAGTCATAAGCTATGTTCCACTGTTTATTCACTTGATCGATATCTGATTTCACTTTCGGTTCATCACTCACTACCTCCATGGACGGCAGGGATATACTGGAAGAGAACTCCTGATTCTTGTTCTTCTTTAAACAGCTCTTGATAGGTGGTGATGGTATCCTAGATACGTCTGGATTGGATTGTACGCATATTGAGCATGATTCTTTGGAAGTGTCGAACCTTTTGTCGTACGGTTCGAAGTCTACGGAGCAAGCAAGGAGTGGCACAGGCGACTCCCTCGGCGGAGGACTGTTTACCACTCCCAGCTCCAGACAAACCCTCGCTATGTAATCCCTCTGCGGTGGTGAATGTGGTATTAGGTCGCACACCGCGTGCGTTGTGGATATATGTCGAGATTCGTACCGATGCGGTGTTAAAGCGGAATCCTTGAATTCCACGCATCGTACAATGTCTGCGCGACTGTCCGGTGTCGATTGGCGCCTGTAAGTTTTACTTTGAGTCAAATTTTATGGAAACGAAATCTGCTGATAAAACTATGAAGTGTTACGTATGAGATTTGTATAGGCGGGGCCTTCATTTTGAGGTCATTTAAGTATTATAAAGATTAAAATAAATATGTAATTAAAATAAACTTATTTTATGCAATCGCTTTAAGAATAGTTACAAACAATAGAAAATAAACGGCAGGTATGATTTATTACCTTGTAATTTAATTTTAGATTTCAACATAATATATTTTGGGCTTGTTGATGTTTTAAATAAAAGCCTACATTAATAGGCATTAAATTAGTCATACGAAAATTATCGGAGATAAAGTATTAATGTGTGATATTTCAATTTATGTGTCCTATAAATTTTAACTCTATTTTTCATATGATAGATTCTTTTATATAATTAAATTTACATATATTATAAAGCATGAAACGGAAGCGAAAAAATATAGTCACTTCAAATACAATCAGCAGTTTTGAATACTGTATGTTTACATTTTAAATAATAACCCAACACCATGGATACAAGTAATTCTGTGTATAAATATTTTTACCTTCTATATATTACCTATGCATTCCCGCAGGACTCTCCAGGCCCGGAGCCCGCCAGTAGGAGGCGACGGGAGACATCGGCGATGACGATGACTCGAGGACACCGACGCCACCGCGGCTCTCCACTTCGCCGCCGTGCTTGATGTACACTATAATATGGTTTTTATTATTTAATATTGAAATTGCGAACATATTTGTTGAATAGCACATTTGAAAAATATCCAAGAAACATATAACATTTGTAAAATTTTACAATTTAAAACTTAAACGAACAAACTTATGTTTTTTTAAGAAAATACAACAATGACTGAACTAGTGTGTTTGTTGTGTGTGATGTATCAATAAATTTGAATGCTACTTTGACATATTTATATTCTTAAACACTAGCAAATTTGAAATGTTGTACATTATAAAACATTACTGTATCTAAAAACAATAACAGGTTAATATAAAAATAAAACAAAATGAATAAGCGGATGTTTAACTCAGATTTAAGGTTATCTTTAATCTGCGTTGAACACCCGAACATATCTTATATCCAGTTTAAACCGGTTTTACATTTACTTCTATTGATTGATTAAGGCTGACACAGAAAAGTAAAAGCCAGATTTACTCGAAATTACTGACAGCTGAGTGAAGTGTCACCGGCTGGCGAGTCCTCCCAGTCGCGGTGCGTGGGCAGAGATAACATCCTCTTGGCGGACTGCAGGCACTCGTCGTCGTGGATCACGTAGCACACCAGCATGGCCACTCCCTGAACACAAATATAAACGTTATATTTAGGGAATAATACCAGTAGGCAGTCGTGGGCGTCTTTAATAGAAGAGTGATAAATTAAGTATTTTGGATAAATGCTCTATAATTTACACCGATAATATCTAGTGACGCGGCAAGAAAACCAGTGTAAGTAAGAACTCACAGAGTAAGTTTCACCCACGCCCGCCGCGATTCCGCGGCTTCTGTAGATTTTTTATGTCATAAGGGGCAAACGAACAGCAGGTCGGCTATTATAAAAGTGATCACCAACGCCCATGTACATCCGCAACACCAGAGGAACTGTAGACGCGTTGCCGCCCTTAAGGAAAGAGTACGCTCGCTTCTTAATTCTCACACTCAAACTAAATTAAGTCGTGCATTTTTCACTGACTCACTCATTCCAGAATTCAATAAATATCATTTAAACTTACGTTAGCCAGTACAGCGGCAGAGAATGCAGCTACCTGCGCGATGTGGTGCGTGCCGGGCTGCACGTAGAGCACGCCCGTGGCCTGCACCGCCGACGTCGTGAACAGCAACGCCAGCGTATGGCGGACCACGCGGCGCCTACGTGTTGTCAATTAATTAAATACTAGAATTAAAATGGTTTACATAACATATGGTAACATAGTACAGGGTAAGTTTCAAATGGCTAGAAAATCTACGACAGTGGTGCACCAGACCCATGCCATTCCATTCTCAAACCAATACCCATCCCGGACCCAATCTTTGTAGGATTTATTAGTAATTAAATAATTACAGGAACAAACACATCATAAATTCGAAATTAACGAAGTAAACTTTAATCCACTCTGTACTCATACCTATTTGCTAAAAGAGTTATTTATCTACTAGATATGGCAATTATAAAGGTAATGTATGCACCTAAAATGTAACAACAAAAGTTGACAACAATATCTTACCTATCTTTTAGATAAGTTCTTCGCTCTGCTGGTATTTTATGCGTAATTGTTCTCAGTCGTAACATTACACACAAAGCTAAAATGAAACAGAGCAATGCTAAGAGAATGCATCCCGCCGCGCACACGATTTGCGCTGCCGAGCCTATTTGCAGCGGCGCCCCGCCCCACAGCCGCGCAGTCAGCCACGCAAGAGTGCATACACCTGGCAACGAATGTTACATATTAATTATTGAGTTCTAGGTGCTTTATTCGTCATAGATTTAAAATCAGTTCTAATTTAACGTTTCGGTAGTTATCAACGACGATGCGGTGTGACCAAGTATTTTGTGGTACGTCTACAAGGCTCTCATCTATATATAAGTTATGTAACGACGACTTGATACCATTACTTAGCCTGGGTTGTTACCAAGGATCTTTAGGGACATTAAATCTGAGAATATTGATAATACTATTATAAATTATTTTACTATTTAATTTTCAATAGGTACATATGACATCGAATTGAAACTACCACCTTATTAAATAACGGCTTAACTGACGTATAATCAGGTGTATGTATGTACAGCCTAGTTTCGAGTCCGTCGGGGGCCCTACCTCAGAATGAGTGGGACTGGGATTAGCTCGCGGTCGCGCGACCGTCTCGCAATGACTTAAGCAGTTATTTATTAAATTTACCAAAAAATTTCTCACGAAAGCTTAAATAAATGTATATATACAAGACCTTAAACAATCATCTCCAAGTGATGTTTTAATAACGAAACACATAAAATAAGCAATACAGAGTTGCAAGATTAAATTATTATTCTTTGCCTAATCTACTACGCTTCGCTCCGTGCAGTGTTACCTTGTTATTTTATCAGTACTAGATTAAAAAAAAACTTGTAAATAAACTTCACCTTCACATATAACTACTAGTAAAGTAGACTTTATAGATCAAGAACCGGTCATTAAAATGATATGCAGCATTCTTTTGACATATTGACACAAATTGTATCAAGGTCGTTTCACTTTTAAAGTGTTCATTATTGCGTATTCAAGTAAAGTTTTCAACAATAATTATTCGTATAGAATGTCTTATAAAAATTAATATTCATATTATTTTTATAAGACCCGCAACAACAACATCCGCACGCATTTGCGCATTGCACGACTGGGCCGGCTCGACTGGTGAAATACCACGACCTCACAGAAAACAGGCGTCAAGTAGGTTTGCTCTCTGCTCTGCGTTTCATCTGATGAGTGGGGTGTCGGAGGCCTAATTTCAGTCCACTTCCCCTTCCCACCCTTTCCTCGTAAGGATAGGATGGGAACGGGAAGAGAATTGGACGGGGATGTGGTTGGCGGGGAAACGGAAATGTAGTTATTCCTGTCTATGCCCTCCTCTGTCCATTAAAGGTAGGCAACGCATCTGTAACACATTTGCTTGTCGCGGATGTCTATGGGTAGCGCTCACTTAACATCATGTCATCCGCTTGCTCGTTTGCCACCTTATCCCATAAAAAAATAAGACATTAAGGTCATCGAAAAGATCTTGTTGGATTCCGATTGGATTCAATCACTAAGAACGTTTGGTAAAAGTGTACGATAGTATTGTGCAATAAATAAACTAAAAAGAAAAATTTAACACAAGTACTCCCACGAGTTGATAATTGTGAAACCTTGTCAAATTTACATCAATGTGACGTTAGCCATAAGTAAAAAGTACAGTTAACAAAATAATTCTAGTATGCAGTGAATTTAATGTATTAATTATTATTGCCAATACCATAGGTATATGGAATGATAATTATATGTTAGGTTTGTTATTTTTGAAATAACAGTTACATAAAATAAAAAAGTGCTCACGCCCATAACCCAGAGGGGTAGGCAGAGATTACGGATTTCTATATGGCGCGATAGTTACATAAAAATAATATCTTAGAAAGATGTTTAACAAAGAAAAAATAGGTTCGTTTCGTTTGATACTATACGATTAATTGTTAATGATTCATTCAGTTCACAATTTTCCGTTAGTTTATTAGAAGGCAAGTAAGATTACAAATTGACAATGTATACTGACGGTGAGATATAAATTAATAAGTTTTTTCCTTTACCTGCAACTAGGCCTACAGAGGGCGCACGTTGACCTCTTCCAGCTAGTTCTGCCTGCAATATCAGCGGCTGAGCGCAGAGCGCGGCGCAGCCGGCGCACCAACACGCTGCGCACACCCAGCCC
>JWHW01052655.1:136343-148494 GCA_000931545.1 Papilio glaucus | reverse complement strand
AATAACCGACTGGCCAGAGCAGAACCACTGCCGCCTGCCCACGCCTCACTTACTACTCGTAGCTGATTGTTTTTCTTAGCTCTGCTAGCTGTATGTATGTGTAAACATTGTATCCGAAAGTAAATAAATAAGCACTCACTGCCGTAACCCAGAGTATTAGAGCGTAGACAGAGATTCCGGATTTCGATTTGACTTTTAAGACGGAAGCTCTGTCCCACAGTCTGTGTGCTTTAACACTGTTAAAATTTTAGTATACATGTGGCTGTGATCGAAATCGGTTAGATATAAATTGATTTAAATTTTAAATAATAAAGATGTCTAATGTTCCCATGTATAACAAGAGTGGCTTTACTATTTTATATTATTTCTGTCTACAAACAATGTAGAGAAATCGATATGTTTTCGTCGGCTTTTGACTGTGGCACAACGTAAAGTGAATCAATATAAGCTAGCAGCGTGTCACCCCGCTGTACGTGAGTCGTGAGCAAAGTCGAGTGTTACGTGATGCTTGCGGGGGCTCTATCGCAGATCCGAGAGTACTGTTATAGCTCCCTCTTGATGATTGCCCCCCAACCCACTGTGTATGAGGATTTTAAATAATCTTTTGTTTTCAATTACAATCAACAATGTGAAATTGTAACAAAAAAGTACTCTAATGGTTATAATCGTTAAACTTCTTTCCAATTTCTTTTATAGAAGTCTGTAAACGAGCAAGCTAGTCCAGTCAATATTATCTGACCTCCAGTACCCATCAACATCCGCAACGGTCATAAAAGTTACGGTTTGAGAATGAGACGATTGTAAGGATGAAGTACTTCCAACGTCTAATTGAAGTTAGAATTTGCCTAGCCCGATTATAAAGTGCCTGCTCTTACAATCGTTCGGTGACATACATATATGAAGCAAAACTACTAGTAAAATATAATATTAGTTAAGATTCGAACTACGACAGGTAAATTGTAAGTTTAACGCCCGGTGTTTAAAACAACGACAGTTATAAGACATAAAAATGATTTAGAAACACATATTATAAATCACCGCACACAATATCTATAATTTCCACTCGGTAAATAAAGTTTCACGTCCGCAGAAACATAATCGCATCCACACAAGACCGGAAGGAGGTGTAAAATAAAAAAAAGGCATTAAGAAAGCGGCGGGCGGTCGGTTTTGCATAATAAATTCGCTAAATAATTACAGGAAGGCGGAACTACCATTATGGCCATTTCACTTGCAAATTGAAAAGGTATTCACGCATCATAACTCTCTTTACATTGGCCTTACTAGGGTTGATATGTACAATTATTAGCAACTACTCACACTTTTAGTTCAGAGGTCCGTAGTTCTACATCTCAAAACTTCTTTGTTTCGTTGAATATATCATCGCTTGTTTTTCGTTCGAGAAGAATGATGACGTGTAAAATGCCATTATTTGCTCAATTTCGTCTATTCCAAACATAGACTCAAACTTGTCCGTATGACAATGAAGGTGTGGGCAGAGGGAAAATTCGGAGCGTAGTGTAGAGACTATTGATATATTTAAATAAGAACATGTTCCTCTTGAAATACTTACCGTCGCTGCTTGCCAGACATTTTTCCTTGTTTTCATCCAAATAAAGAAGTACTCTACGGCTATAACCTGCACAGGCCGATTTTTCTAATACAGACCTGGCCTGTCACTGACTTCTATATCCATACATTTACGTTAGCTCCTCGGTTACGGTACATTACCATCCAAGTTATCATATCCTAAATCATCAGTATGTTTCTGTTCATTTTATGTAGGCTTGAGAGAGGATGTGGTGTTTGAACATTATAATACGTTTAGAAACGATTCTGAACGCTGTCAGATCTACTGAGAAATATACCCGGTGTCGTATTTATTTGCGGAGCAAACGAGAGGCGTGTACGGGACGTGACCGGAAGCGGCGACCCTAAGTGCACTCAACAGTTCATTTTTTTTAAAGAATTCCTCTGTTCAGGGCTGTGCGTAAAGATAATGTGAAATAATTTTTGGCCATAGCCTTGATTGTTTGCGAGGTGACGCAGTCTTATCGTTAAATATTACATGCCGCTTTTAAAAGCTTCTCATATGATTGATAAAGGTTAAATATTTATTCGTTGATAAACGGAAGTTGTTGACAACAAAAATAATGGTTATCGATTCGTGTTGAGATCTTTATAATGTCAGCGTTTGCATGTCCTTCGGCAGAAAAAAAAATACATCTTAACTCTTTTATAATTTTTGTACTCGATCGAAAGATTAACTGTTGAAGTCAAAGTCGTGCATTGTAATTAACTATATAAAATTAATTTTGAAAATAAATATCTAGAAACCTCTCATCTCTGGGTATCAGGGCACAAGTTTTTGACAAAAGACCATGTGCTTTCTATAGAACTACGGCTATCGATGTGGCCGAAATCGAATTGTGGACGAGCTTTCTCTTTATACGTCGTGCCAGAGAAAGTTTACTGCGCTGACACATATTATTGTGGGTGGAATATTTTTACAATTATGTAACGTATTCCAACAAAAACAGATGTAATACCAAGTGTCTAATATGAAGGTTACCGGACAGCAGTCTTGCTCGTTGTTGATTACATGTATGCGGATCTAAAAAGAACAGAACATTGTCAACACATAATTTAAACATATGTTATATACATGTTTTTAGTTATAGGTAAATATTTTGAATAAACAGTGCAATGTTATTCTGACAAATACATTGAGATTCTTAATCTACTATAAAGATAGCGCTAGTTTTTTAAGATTGTAATATATGTAAATCTATTGATAATTACTGAGTTAATTCAAATGCTGATATCTTAATTGCCTTAGTCTAAAGTTCCGTGTGATTAGGTAGTTTAATAGTCAAAGTTACTTGTAGGAGTAAACTGTTGATTATTGCATAAGAATAATCTGGTCTTATGCATGTGTCTTATTGTAGAGACGGCCGACAATTAAGATGGCAAAAGCGCAACTGCCTTGTGGATGATCTGCTTCCAGCGGCATTTCCAAATCAATACGATTTCGGGTCCTTGAAGTAAAGAGTGGACTCCATCCTTAAAGACCGACAGCGTATCCGCAGTTCCCATAGTAGACGAACCGCTGCTCGTTTGCCCTCTTATCCTATAAAAATACTCCTGCGTTTCATCTGATGAGTGGAGGCGCTACAATAAATAATCCGTAGCCCTTCCCATCTCCTACTACTGTCACTTTTTTTACTCACTCCCCAAATTAGTATAATTAATAGAGAAAAAGAGATATTATAATGTTTTAAAGTAATTTACATAGTTTTAAGGTATCTACGTAGGAGTTTTGGAGGAGGCCTATGTCGAAAGACTTTAATCACTACAGAAAAATAATGTAATATGGTAATGAAATAGATTAGGTTTGGTTATTTAAAAAATGTGGTTAATTAGGCAGCAATAAAGGCTTATTATATTTTATATTATATGGTATTTACATACCTAGATCTAAATTATAATGTTACTTATTTAACCACGTTAACTTATTTTGGAGCCAAAGGCTTGATAGCAAAGTTACTAAGCCTGTGCACTTCCTAAAGGCACCTGCGTTGAAATCATTCAAGCAATAAAATCATGGAAATAAATAACAGATAAAGCAAACCCCTTCCTTTAAATCCGCATAAGAATTGAAACTAGCGTTCCTTTATGAAATCCTATCATTGGTGAATAAGGTCTTTCAGTCAAGAGAAGATAGATAACGAAGAAGAAACAATATCGTCATTACGTTTAAAATTTCAAAGGTATTATGAAGTCTGTTAGCTTTTTAACATAAAGCACATATATAATGGGGTAACGTGACGGCATTTTAACGGTACACGCTTTTACACTAATCGAATATATGTGTTGCGGTGAATAAACACACCTCGAAATTATGCACAATAACCAGTTTTTGATTAGTATTTTAGTGTTGTATTAATATATTTCATTCTTGGTCTGCTCTATATAGATATCTTAATTGCCATGCCTGTAATGCAAAGATTACGTATCGATAGTAATTACCATACTTCTAGATTAAAACCATAAAAGATGTGCCATAAACTATATTGGCTATAAAGAGCAATATTCAAGAGATCACATTTACTATATATACATTTACTATTATTATATGCAGTATTTTATTGTTAATCTTCTATATGACATTTAAAGAAAAAGTAAAATATATAATTAAAATAGTATTCAGCCACCAAAGTGAGTAACCTTCTCACTGTTTAGCGAAAGCTTCTCAAGATGTTGGTCAAAGCTCTTTGTTAAAAGTACGAAAATAAATAATATTATAGTTTACATTTATGAAATTAACCTGAATAGTTTATAATTATAATGTGTTGTGAATATTTTTTTTATAACAGGTCATTGTGTATATTCCCGGATGAATAACATTTACGGTAACATATCGTACAACATATTTTTTCTCATCGCGCAGTACGGGTCGCTGACGCCGGTGTTTGGAACCGGTTTCACATAACGATACTGTTTCGTAATCTGAACGGTACTTTGTTCTAATTAATGTCACGTGTCATTTTGTGATTAGAAATCTTGGCCGGTGCCAGTGGGCGGTGAAAGTGCCTCATATATATATTTCGTTAGTGAATTTTAGAGTATATAGAGTTATACTTTTATTATTATTACGTAATAAATCTAAGTAGAGTAATAAAACATCGACTGCCGACAGAAGTGAAATATAGTATTATCAATATACACACAGATACACAGTACAGTAGAGATACAGTATTGATTTCATTGCTCCTACCATTCCGTTTGCTCCTGCTACCAAAAATAATATTGATTTTCAAGTTTTTAAATTTTATTATTTGTAATTATCCCAATAAGTAGGCTCTGTTTATGGCAACACTAGTAGACAATAATAGCGAGTGGTCTATTCCGATGCGGCGGCGCGCGTAACGCTGAGAATTTAGATTGCTCCCGGCCTCGCTCCGGACCCAATGAGGAATTTCTTTACTTCTATCGATTCGTTATTGTCTTATTGTACGCTTCAGTAGTCTGGTTTTTCGTAACAATATACTGACGCCGCGTTATAAGAATAGTCTTTAAACGCCTTATATTGACTTAAGTTATAGTTCCAACTGATAATATATTGCGATATCGATGCATCGACGTCATCTTAAGGTTAGGTAGTTTTCAAATATCTTGAAGTTGATTCTCATCGCTCTCTCTCACTCACTCCTACTTAATGCATGTTTTCTGTAGTACTTCTGAGGTGAAGCCGGGCCTTTCGTACAGTGTCTGTTGTTGCTTCTTATTTGTTAATTTTAATACAGATTGGATTTTTTACGATCTGGAGTAAAGGTACTCTAAATATAGGAGAAAGCTGATTTTATCTAAAGCAAAAATGCTTCTACTTTATAAATGGCGAAAAACTCCATTCAAATATTATTTTAACACAAACAAAATAATCCAACAAAATAACTATGGTGGCGTCAGTCGATAGGGTCAATGATAACAATCAAATATTTCTAACATGGTAAATTGAATGATGGAAAAAGTATGAAATCTAAGCTTATTTGAATTGAATGAAAAGAGTAAATTAAGTTACTCTATTTGTATAACTTTAAACTTTCGAGATTTTTACTACTATAAGATTTTACGAAACAGGATTCTTACCACGATTAGCCATACTCCCGATATTTCGGCACAGATAGGTCGGCATGTCAGCCCGTGACCATGGCGCATGCAACTGTTCCCTAAATATCCGGAGCTCAAAAAGGCAAATCGTGGTAAGAATCCCGTTTCGTACATACCTCATACTCCATTTGTAGATTGCACAAATTTATTCTTTTCATGAATTTATTTCGCGTAACTTACTTCACTAACACATAATTAAACTATATTATTATTAAATATTGTCGATTAAAGATCTAGCAGGATTGGTTTCGGACCTTGAGGAAAGAAAAGAAAAAAAGCGTGCTGATTTTTTATCGTTATAGCTATCGTCTCATTATGAACATTTGCAACATTGACTTAACTACAGTTAATACTGCTAGTATGTAAGTAACAGAAACAGCAGCACTCGAGACCACAACTAAAGCTAAACCTTCATTAAGAGAGGTTATAAGAGCCCTAGGGGGAGATGAGTGCTGGCACTAACAATTCCAATGAAAACTGAAATATTAAAAGCATAGTTAAATAAAATTGAAAACATAACATCGGCCAGACGTATATCATAAAGCGAGGTTTCCCAAGTCACTCGTTCTAACGAGGGCCCGTCCCTTATATTATTGTGCTCTCTAGCCACTAGTCATCCTTTCCACTGTCGACTCGAAAAATCGTGGTCAAAGCAGTAAATAATGATTTATTTTTCTAAAACCTTTGATCTATTTTGGAATCTATTCTATAGTTATTAGAGTCGAATTTTGAATGGTGAGTGTGAATGGCGAGCTCGTTTGATATGCAAAGCACTCTGCAGAGATGACGGGTTGCCGTTCCCGCTAGTTGTTTCTATTTTATGTGCGTGATTGTGATTCGGATATTACACGGTACCGTTTTGATGGCTCCAGACGGTCTTTGCTGCGACTCGTTCGCAGTAATTTGAGAGCTAAAAATATGTAATACTGACCGTATCTTGTCACTGTCTGCGTTTAAATGTTCTTTGTTTAGAAAGTACGAAACCGTCAAACGACTGCAAGCAGATTTTTAGAAATAAAAGGTACAAAAGTAATAAAGATATTTAAAGTTACCTAAACACATCGATTTATTTTGTTATAAGCGTATGGTTATTGTTAATTTGTCAATTTTTGAATTGAATTCGTTAATTTTTGACTTATTATCGATAAATTGTCAGTTAATCTGTACTTTTGTACATAATATATTATCAACGTATTCGGAATGTTATTCAAAGAGCCTGCAGGTTCTATTTATAAACAAGGTGGTGTAGAAGGTCGGACGGTAGGGCGAAACGGCCATTAATTCAACGTCTGCTGCATTCAAAACTTCATTTGTCCGTCTGGTAGCGTGTGTGTCGAGCATTATTGTGGTAAAGGACTGGTCCTGAAAGGTTATTGCGCAGATACTTTATATAAATATTTAATACCACTTAACGTTTTTTTGTGTTATACTTATAAGACATTAGTCCCAGTCAGCTTAACCGATATGATAACCGACGAGCTTGTATGCGTAAATGTATGGATGCAGAAGAATCGAGAGAGGTATATCAGGATCGCGCCCAATGGAACTGCATAATCTCTGCCTACCTCTCTAGGTTACGTCACAGGTAAGCTTGTACTCGCCTTTTGTATGTGCCTCATGTCTTGTTAACAGAGCAGTTGAGCAGCGATTAGGCAGTATTAAGTGCGGTTAGACTAGTTCACACTCTAAGTTAAGTTGTAACTTGCCAGAGACGCTTTCACGAGAGAATTTTCGACATCTCTTAGTTGCTCTTAACTTATACTAATTAAGGATCTTTAACTCAACTTCCCACTCGAACCTATAGCCAACTTTGTGTGCTCTTTGGAAACTCCCGAGTGCGACTACTTCCGCTGCCTTTGAGGATTTTATTGCTCGTTAGAAAAGTATTGCAATAATACTGACAAATAAAATGCTTGTAATATAGTTTTTTTCGTCTACAGTTTACAAATGACAAGGTGTACTCTACACCAATTTATAGAACAAGAACGGCTTGACAGAAAAAAATACTAATATACAAAAATGCACCAAAAAAATATAGATAGAAAATACGTTATCTCATCGTCGCTGATGAAAATGATAGAAACTAATAAGAGTATACAATTAGACATGTTGGTTAATACAGAAAAATGTCGCATAGCTCAAGGCTAACAGTGGTAGAGCCCGCAACAACAACATTTGTTGCACGAATGGGCCGGCTCGACCGGTGAAATACCACGACCTCACAGAAAACAGGCGTAAAGTAGAAGTATTCTGCGTTTCGTCTGATGAGTGAGGTGCCGAAGGCCTAATCCAGTCCTCTTCCCCTTCCCTTTCCTCATCAGGATAGGATGGGAACGAGACGAGGATTGGACGGGGAGGGTTCCTGTTTATACCCTCCTCTGTCCATTAAAGGTAGGCAACACATCTGCAACACATTTGCTTGTTACGGATGTCTATGGGTAGCGTTCATTTAACATCAAGTGATCCGCACGCTCGTTTGCCACCTTATCCCATAAAAAAAAGGTGCTTTAATGAAGGTAATCGACCCGAGCGCAAATCTGCTGATACTGTAACATAACACAAATTAATTTAAAGGTGGAACGAAGTTTGCTAAGTTAGCTATTTCATAATAAACAAAAGAAATACATGAGATTGAGATTGATAAAGTATTTTTTTCTTTAACGATAAGACACCGAGGACGTAGTTTACAAAAATAGTAATCCGCTTATGCCGAGTGACAAGCCTCAAAAATCATAAATCGATACAACGTCCACCGGGATCACGCGGCGTAATAGCGCTCGTTTGAAACAATCTCGATAGCCCATTACTTGCTCGCTAAATCCACACAAAGCTCATTTCAATTTAACACGGCACACTGTCCCGTTTCAGATTATGAATAAATATGTCATGTTAATGATTTAAATTTATTCATAGTTGATTATTAATTCCACGATAACTGCAAAAGTAAATGACAATGTGGCTTGCAATTTCGATAATTATGTAAATCATTAGGGTCATGGAATTATTTGTAATGATGATGCAATTTATTTATTGAAAATATTTTCTTTGTAGAAAATTTAATTAGTAAACTTGAACTTTCGCTTGTTAATGAATACATCTATAATAATAAATTTATTTACATTTAACTAATGAAACAAGTTTTTTTTACATAACTCAACAAACCTAGTTTGAGCTCCTGTCTACCGCCTTGAGGGTAGACAGGAGCTCAAACTAGGTTGTCCTATGAGGCTCCTGGCTGCTCTTTTGGATTCATATTGTTTACAAATCAAGGTTAGCATTATTGACATCAAACATGATATCTAACCAGAGTTTAAAACTAAAATGTATGTGATACATATATCTTTGTCCGTTCCATTTTAACCTAAACGGATTGACTGATTTTAAAAAGCGAGATGCGATTAGTATTCTTCACCGGAGTGTCACAGGTTAGTCGTCAGTCAGTATTTTTGAATAGTCTGGAAATCGAAATATCTTGAAGTAATTGATAATTCAAATACAGAATGTGGGTTTGAACTTTTAACAGCCTATAATATTACAGCAGTACACGAGTACACACGTGTTATATTATATACATAATTTATTCTACTGTCAAAAACTCAAAACACGTAACATATTCTGTCTTGCCATTGTATAGGTTACCATTTGGCAACGTTTGGCAAGCTGCCAATTCAATGTTTCTTCAGCGTTAGTTGTTTTCTTGTGGGACGTAGGTGAAGCCTTTGTTATTACGATACTAGACAAAGTTTTAACAAGACTACCTTCACTAACTTTTACATGAAGATATATGACATATATAATATGTCATTATGTATGTTCTCTTACAGCTTTAAATACTTAATCTATTCTAAGAGCGGGTGTGTAGTAAGCTTCTTATCGTTAGTATTACTAGCTTACAATAGATGACGTCATCATAGGAGATAAAACTTAATACCTAAAGTAGATTAGCACTACCCGATTAGAAGCCCCATTGTAAGTTATGGCTTAGTTCAATGAAATAACTTTCTCAAATAGAAGAAGAACGTAGCGTAATGCTACAGACTATTTAGGTTTCCAAATCAACTATTTAAAGACTACGAGGAACGTGACAGGTGGTAAAGCTTCAGTCGTCAGTTTATCTTTAATCATTGAAAGACCTAAAAATATGGTTCTATACAACCAATGAACTTCTAATTTATGTGAAATCGTAAAAGTTTTAAACACTAATCTTACAAGGTCGTTTTCATATAGCGGTGCTCATTTTATACGATATCGTAATAAAATACAGGTCAGTGTAACGTTTTGCGGTAGAATATACCGAACTAGTTACTCTCCGCTTGTTAATTAATATATAAATTTGCTAATTAATTTAATAATTTGTTGAAATTCGATTTACTCATTACGCATTCCACACGGTTTCCACTAAGAATCGTTCCGTACATACCATTAAGTGTTTAAATAATCTAGTTTTTTATTTATTTTTATTCTTTCCTTTTTTCCCGAACCGATGGAAAGGATGGGGCTTCCATCATCTCACTTATGAGACCAAACGCAGAAGTATTACTTGTATTTTACGACGGTATTCTGTGTTCTCGTATTATCCCAGACCAACTAGCCCGAAACTAAACTTTGAACAGCCGTAATTTCAAATAATAAATAGATCGACTTTCATCTATACATAATTTAAATAGAGCATTGAGCACGTTAATGTACCAACGTTGCATATAATCTCGACAGATACAGACCTGCATGAAAAAGAGTTATGCAAACGCGGCCATTGTGTGCCGAAGTCGCTCGGAGAGCCGCCGTTGACCCACATATCTGAAACTCTGTGTACACAATGCACACCGTACGGAGAATGGCCTGATTTGCGCATTCGTCCTCGCCACTAATATTGATATTTACTAAAGTGTTTCAAGTTATAACACCTTTTTATCGTCTTTTTGACTCATCAGATGTAGCGATGTCGCAATATGATGAGTAGCAATTTTAAAATAATAATGCTTAAATAGTGGTAGAGCCAGCAACAACAACATCTGTTGCCCGAATGGCCCAGCTCGACCGGTGAAATACCACCTCGCAAAAGACAGGTGTGGAGTAGATGTATGCTGCGTTTGGTCTAACGAGTGAGGTGACGGAAGCATAAGTCTACTCCTCTTCCCTTTCCTTATTATGAAGAGATGGAAAAGGATTTGACGGAAAAGAACGGAGAAGAAAGGGAAATATGGTTATCCCCTCTTCTGTCTATTTAAAGTAGGCAACGCATCTGCAACTCATTAGCTTGTTGTAGATGCCTATAACGGAGAAACCGCTTGCTCGTTTGCCACCTTCCATAAAAAAAATGTCTTGTTACTCTCTCTTCATACTTGCCTACCGAAGCAATTCTAGTAAAAACATCCACTTTTTTTTTAATTTTGTGAGTTAGTTAAGTCCTGACCGTATAGTCTTAACGCAGTCACTAACATACCGTTAGAGATTTAATCATGTAAGTATTGAAACAAAATAGAGTTGCGTTATGAGTTTTGTTGATCACTGGAAATCCGTCTATACAATGGAGAATGTTTCAACATAGATACTGCTTGGAAACATTCTTGTCTCTTTTGTTTCATTATTGTTCAACACGACAGTGCTCCAAATTCCAACCAATACATCTCGATGTTTGGCATTCCACAACCATAAACTTTCCGCGCAACTTCTCGCCTCGCACAGCTACTTAGTGTAGACTGATTTGTCTCCCGTGGCAATTCCAAACCGTCACGACTTAGGGAGTCTGGTCACTATACCGTACCAGCACCGTGGCTGTCCTATGAACGTATCAGGATCGATAATCTCGACTATTCTGACTCGAGCGTATCAATACATATCATTGAATACACCCGTGCCTAACGGTTTTAGTGAAAGGAGCTTCCGCAAATCATCTGCGTGTCAAATCCGTGCATACTCAGTTTTCGTGCGAGACAGACGCGTTAGAAACAACGAGCGATTACTTTTGTTGAGCACATTATTAGGATTTGATGGCTATTAGTAAATTGTCAATGATAGAATCGGCAATGATCATGCTTCTCAATACACTGAATATTTTTTGCCTGACATTATACCAAGACCGTAATAGGAAGGCCTATTACGGTTTATGTAAGTAGTATACGTTGTAGTGGGCAAAGTGCTTTAGGATTCTTCAATAAAAGGGCGCACCCCTTCCATAAAGGTCAGCATTGCAATTGCAATTGTATTGTTGTAAGTCTTCATGGTCCATCCCTTATCGGGCGAACTGGCCGCTCGCTTACTCCTCTAATCCTTTAGCGAAAAAAAACGCTACCAAAACTTCTTACACAATGAAGCTGGAACTAATTTAGAATAGACAGTAGCAGCTGTAGGATATTTGCAGTGTGAAATATTTGCAGTATAATTTGTTACCTTGTTTATTTAAAGCTGCTTTAATCCCTGTTATGGTAGTTCACAGAAATTGTTAGCTATCGATCGTGTCCTGTCTATTGGAATTTCACGT
>JWHW01052655.1:111331-132301 GCA_000931545.1 Papilio glaucus | reverse complement strand
TCATCGATCGCATTCTTTTTATTGTTTTTTTCGCATTCGTGAAGTCTCGTCCCTCTTGGGGGTGGCATCTGTGCCTCTTCTGAATGTAGCGGTAGTCACTTAAGGCGGTAGACTGCCTACTTGTTTACCGCCTTTTGCCATAAAAAAGTTAAATTGATTTTTTTTCGACTTCGCCAAATAAACAGGCAATATTGTTGCGGATATTTATGAGAAGCGGTACCACCTGCTCGTTTGCCACAATCTTTCATAAAAAAATCATAATCCTTATCACGACCTCAGACCTTTTAACTGTAATAACGAAGCGGGTCGATCCTTGCAGTTAATGACGTTTACGACGCCATTAAATAAGTATCAGCTTGTTCCTTTATCATTCAAAGTTATTACACATTGTGCAAAGGACTTGCAAACGTCGCATTAATAAGCTACGAGCGAATTCGTCATAATGTTGGCCATAAAGCAGGGCGTTCGGTCGCATCTAGCCGTAAAACGCGCCGTAAACTAAAGTACAGGAGTACCTTCTGAATCACCGCGAAAATTATGCAGATGGCGACGTAATTGTATAGCTGCAATCATGAATACGCCTTAAATTAATGGGAAATAAAGACGAAACAAATTTATTATAATTTTCACACCATTCTGACCTTTATGGCATTGCCTGAAATTATAATAAAACAATTGGGATCACTGTACAAGAACTACATGGAATCCTATCATGTTGTTTCTTAGCACAACGGGGTGCTAGAAAGAAAACATTAAAAGGGAAAGGTAAAGGGGAAAAGTACTAGGCTAAGTTTAGTCTGCAAATAAGTCACATTACATTGTGTACGAATTTAAGATATAGACATTGTGTAGAAATTGACGTCTTAAGTGTAGATACTAAACCATGGGTACTAGTACATATTTGCTCACTACGAGGTGTATACAAATTTATGAAAAGTATATTTCGATAACGATCGTTGTTATGGCTATGTTAACAAAACTAAATTAATATCGACTGGTACTGGCTGGAAGGTCGCACGAGGTCAAATGTTAAATGTGGTCAGTTCACTGACCACGTGAGTGACCAATGGGGTCACGGAGTGTTTAAAGTCCTTCAAAAGTTCTCTATCAAAAAGTTTCTGACATGACACGCGATTGTAACAAGTAATTAAAAAATATATTGTTTTAGTTTAGAGTAGCAAAAACAAGCAAACACTAGTATCACCAGTTGTTACATGAATGACTCTTGGCCGGCAAAATAACACCATCTCATTGGGCGTAACATAGTATTTATATGTGAGGAGAGAGTTAACGTGACAAACTTATATTGCAAATATGAGTGAATATGAGTGGGTTGTTTCCTGCCAACAGGCAGCGGACATCCCAGGAGAACTTTTATTGATTGATGACATAATAAATAAAGGCAATATAAGGAGACCCCGTAACCGACGCGCATAAATACGTACATGTATGGATGTAGAAGAAGCAATAGAGGTGTACCAGGATCGCGCCAAACGGAAATCCGTAATCTCTGCCCATCCTTCTGGGTTATAGGCGTGAGCGCATATTTATTGATTACTGTGTTTCATCTGGTAAGTAAGGTGCCACAGGCCCTATTTCTTTCTTTATCCAATACCCGGGCTATAAAAACTGGCAAAATATTTGCAACACGTGTAGTCATTGCGGATGTTTTTAAGTAGCGGTAGGTTAACATCACGTGAACCGCTCGCTTGTTCGTCGTCTCCCATAAAAATAACGCGTGGGTACAAGTGACCTTTACAGAAACAAATTCATTATTAACATTGCTAATAGTTTCATATTATTTCTAGGAATCAGTCAGTCATAAAATTAATTGTATTTTGTGAACGATTTCATTTGGAACAGAAAGCTTTGTGTTTGACTAATAGCGCTACAGCTAATCGTTTTTAGTTATAAATTGAATTGTTCTGACACATTGGCGACAGAAGCACATTTCGGGGTCACGTGCCCACGCTCGTGCCTGCCAATGTGACCCCCACTCCCTGCCACCGTGCCACTGACGTATAATATTTGTAGGGCTCATATTACTCTCGAATATTGTCGGATAAAATAAATAAGCACTCACATCCGTATCGCAAGGGATAGGTAGAGATTATGAATTTCTATGAGGTACATTTCTTTCGCTTCTTTTACATCTACGCATACATGTTCGTAGATTACGGGTACTCTTAATTATTGTTATTTATTTGTCGTATGATTAATGGATAAATGTATTATTTTTCATTTTGGCCAACCTGAAACTTTTATTTAATCACATTTGTGACGTACTTGATCGTAAGCAGTACATTTTTCATCTTTATTTTTTTAATCACCATGCATGAACTCTGCTTGTAGGGTACATAGCGATTATTATTTTAATTTACTAAACGGTTTCATGAGCGCAATGACCTTGCTAGAAATTAATACAAAAAATGTTATATTAAAGCTAAACTATTTCACTCGGGACTAGTTCGCGACAGACGCTAATTAATCATCGTTGTAGTATGTTTTACGATCGAACACGAAAATGAACTTTTCCATGTGTACCGAACAATTTTATGTGTACAACGGTTTTCATTGTTTCATAAAATAAAAGTTATTTATTCCAATTGCTTTGTGTTCATCAAACATATTATTGTGTACTTAGAAATAAATATTGTGCTACGGATGTAGGAAAAGAATAATAATAAAGTATGTATACCTGTACACTCTTAAAGAGAACAAAAGGGAATTCTTTATGTTTTGTAATATCAAACTCTGAAACTTCTCTGCCGATTTAAATGACTCTTGCACCGTTAGAAAGATAATGGGTAGGTCACCGATCGATTATGGAATTCGTCCGTTTATAATTCGACTTGCTAGTCGACATTGACAATTAAACTAAAGGCATCTTCAAACATCTTTTTAAGATATTATTTTATAATTAAACTAAAGTCCAACCTAACGATCCTAACTAATTTTTATCTTCCATTGTAACTTAAAAATAAATACGCAAACAAAGTATCAGTTGACATCTTTAAAATTGAGTTTGACAGTGTATAAACTGTCGAGAAACGACGCGTTAAGTTGTGAATGATTCGTTAATTTCATAATTTCCTGACTGTTTTTAATGCGCCTAGTTCGATTGTAAGCTATTGAAGTTCACAATCGGTCGGTGACATGTAATACTTACTTCAATTTTAAATTTACTTTTAATAGGCCCAATTTCAGCCTTCTTCTCCATCCCATCATTTCCTAATAAGGGTAGGATGGGAAGGAAAAAAGGATTGGACGGGTAGGGAATAAATAGGAAAAGGAAATATCCTTTTTCCTATATATCACCTCTTCTTTCTAATAAAGGGAGGCAACGCATCTGCGCTTGTTGCGGATATCTATGGGTAGCGGTCACTTTACATCAGGTGGACCGCTTGTACGTTTGCCACCTTCTTCCATAAATAAAAATAAACATTGTTTAATGCAACTTCGCAACCTGAAGGTTCTAACAGTTAAGTTACCACTGCTGTTACCTTAATTTACCTGAGTTGCTGCTCTGAGTTCGATTTCCAAAACGAGGCAAATTTTATATAAAATATTTTCAAATTCACCTAGTGGTCAAAACGCGGCATCTAATCTTTTTATTTCTAATATACGATAAGGTTTTAAATATATATTTTTGGGTATTTACTTTTAAATTACCGCGTATACAAAATCAAGGTAAAAAAATGTTCAAGCTGAATTCTTATTCCGCAGGGCACGAGTATCTGCGTAACGTATTCACTGGCTAGCTGCTGCGTTGGTAGATCTAATTGACTATGTTTTTATGTATTAACAGAAGTAAATGGTCCTTAGTGCATCCAAATTGCTCTGTTAAAACTTCTCTTTAACTACTGATGTTATCTTATTTGTTACAGGTACTTCATCATTCTGGTCGTTATCGATAACCTTTACCTCAATCTTTGTTATCCCAGTCAGTAAGTTCGTCAACTCATTTTTGTAAAACAGCACAACGCTGATATGCGGTGCATGTATGTATGTATACACACATTCATTTTAAACGATACGCCACCACAAATCCGGCAAATAACACCGTCCGTCTTCCGCCGAAGAAAACAGACGTCTACAATCGCTCTGATGCTAATCCTGAGATAACAAAACTTTAACTGCATTATGCTAATTCATTTAGCTAGCGATTATAATGGAAGTTATGCGAGAAGAATTTACATACATACTCTTGAACCGAACGTTCCCTTTCAAACTTAAAACTATTTATCTTAAAGAACCAACCCTAACCAAGATTCCGTAGCAGAAAGTATAAATATTTGAATTAATTTCGAAGACATTCAACGGTTTGGTCGTGCAGCGCAACGTACCGCAATGAGTAAAATCGTAAATCCCATGGGGAGCCGCTGTATAAAGCTGGCTACAAACGTCCGTCTCGCGTCTCATTTCGTATGATCGTACATGATAGCAAACGGTAGGTCTGACTATCCTCATTATACTAAGATTGAGCGGCTGACTAGAAATTAGTTTTCTGAACAGCGAAATTTAGCCAATGAACTGCAAAGCGATAGGGATGAATTTGCAGAGGCAAAACTAAGTTGGTATAAGTGTACTGAAGGTTGTTTCACGCTTTAATATTTTCAAGATGATAACTATATTCGTTAGCATAAGGATCACCCTGGAGCAAATGTTGCAAAAAAATTTCCTGCGAATCGATCCCTCAATGAATTTGTATACGAACTCAAACGGAACCATATACGCATGGTTTATATTCCTTTTGAAATATAAGCGAATATAAATGGAGCTAAACAGGCAGAGACTCTTTACTGTTCGTCTAATGATGACAGAGCTTATGGGTATAAAAATCGTAACGAATTTTGCTCGTAAGCACGGCAGAAAGTGCAAATCCGGAGGATCGCATATTGTGAAAGACATTAGGGGAAGGCCTTCGTATGTTCAGCAGTGGATTGACATACGACAATAATGATAAATTTTTGTAGTATAATATTTCAATACCCAATACTCACATTATGTGTGTGAGTAGAGGTTTTCACAAATTTCCACTTGTCATGGCACTGGCATACCTCTGTCTTTTACAACCGTGCTCGTCAGTAATGGGTGCTCTTAGTATCTTCCTTTTTTAGTATATCCAATATGATTCATATAAGTGCTCCTAGAACAACGCGGAATCAGGTCTCACGTAATTTTACACGAGTAGTATTTTAAATTTGTCGCATCTTTCCGACGTCGGTGTGTAGAGACTCTTACGTCTATTGCACTTCCTCGGGAAGTTTTTAATGGCGTTGTATAAGTCGTTCTAAAATAGTTCCGTGGCTCGTCTCGGGCGGTATCGTAAAAAGTTTGTTGGCGCCGGGAGAGGCTCCGATGTAGGTTCTGCGTCCCCTACCGGTATTTCTTCCGACTGTTTTGAGAGATAAATTCTTAATTTGAATATATTTTGCTTTATTTACTCTTAAAAGTTAACTGAATAAAAAACTGTAAAAATAAAATAATCTGCAACTACTAAACGTCGACGAACCTACTTTAAGTTCTTTCCTTCTTCTCTTAAAAAAAAAACACAATCATAAGAACTGCCGATAGAAGTGAAAACTCAAAACCGGTCGGAAGACGCAATAGTAGATGAAAATAAATAATCAACAAAAATAAGTGAAAAAAAAACTTTAAGATTGCTTGGGAATACTTAAAAGAAATATTAGGAAACTATTTCGATAATCTACAAATATTTCATATACATCCCCGGAAGGGTTGGCGTCAGGCAGGCGGCTGGCCATAAAAAAACTATAGCCAAAACCTATTACAATATGGACTACGGCTGCACTGTGCCGACTCTACATAAAAAGTGGGAAAAGGGCAGGGAGAAGACGTATTCGTATATGCAGTGTATAAATTTATACGTTGCTTGTACAAACAAAAGTGTTTCAGTTTTATGATTTTATTCAAATATGATTGTGTTATGAAATAAAATAACCGTATATTTGTTCCCCGTGTGTCCTCTCGAGTGCAATATATCGGGCGCACAAGTGTCAACACGCCGCGTCCTGTTTCAGCGACAGCGCCCGACCCCAACTACCTACGTCGATCCCCAAGGGTTAATAAACTAATTTTCTCATTCAGCTCTTTAAGTATGAAATTGGACGTTTGACCAGCATGTTCTGACACGTTCGCTGCCTACACTCTTATCTCTATGTTATGCAGTTGATGACAGTTATATTGAATATAATTTTACTAAAATTATAAAGGAATTAACTACATAGGTACATATATGTTCTCACGAATGTGCTATCTGTGAAGAGTAAATGATATAACAAGTAATGTCATCATAAACTATTTTTACTAGAAACTTGTAGAACTAACCTGAAACTAAAACTTTAACTAGCGCATAGAAGTATTTGGGATAAAGGCCTTTTTATTTTCATATCTTTCACAATTTGATTCAAGAAAAATAAGTTGAATTATATAAAAACCAGGCTGTCCAACGATTTCAACTTACTTTAATTTAAACATTTTTTTAGTTAAATTGTAGTTTTTGTGAAATGTTATGCTAGAGAAGTGCATAGTTAATGCATATTTTAAATCATCTCTGTCCACAGACGCATTCATACTTAGTAACGTAAAATAAAGTCTTCATCAATCTTCGTAACATGACCGGACTGCTCCGTAGTCAATTTGTCATTTATTTCCGGCACCTGTAAGTAGATTTGAGAATTTAACATTTGTACCAAAACAGTGACACACGGATTTAATTTCAATTCCCGGTAATATCTGAACTCGGCGAAGAACGACGTGAGATACCCCTCCCGTTCTTTGAAACGCACACTTCAAAGTTTTTATACAGTTCATTTCGTCACTTTACACATCGGCGAACTTTGTCTGTCATCTTCTATTATGATTCTTGTAGTGCGTGATCCTTGGAACTGTAAAAAACCTCTACCTTTGGACATAGGCCTCTGTCACCCTCATCCCGTGGACTCCCGAGATTTCGACTAAACTAAACTCTTAACCACTAGTATGTTAACGCTCTCAGGTAAATAAAAAAATTGCACATAACTTGCAGCGGCACTATAAAATGCGGTATAGTTTCATCAAAATGCCATCTGTCACCTGTGACGGAACAATGGCCGACCACTATAATTGATTGCCCTCGAAATATCAATAAACCGTCGACTGTTTGTGAACAATCGTAAACAATTCGTACTACGTTCAGTATCTAAATTAATCTAGCCTTAAAAATTAAACATAAATTGTAGTAAAAAAGCATAAAAAATTGATTTATTGGACACGTTTACACATATCCGTATCACGCATACCTGACATATTGTGAATGTCAAAAATGTATTAAAAAATCCTGTTATTCAGGTACTGCGCAAAGCGTGTAAACTATAATTGCGGCAAAACGTTTTTGTTAGACACGTTTTTAAAACCTGTTGTGTTTATCGTCCATAATGGTACAGGCGCGTCAGACACGTCAAACTTGGTCGTCGAGTTAAATGGTAGTACAGTCTAGTCGTTTGATCTGCGGTCGCGTCGGGTCATCGCGCCGCTCTGACTCACGCTATCGTGCGCTCGCGCTGCTCTTTTTTGTTTTAAATCCCCTTCTTTTTTTATTATTTGAACCTGCACAAGGCACAGGTCTCTTTACTCTTCGTCTTTTTTAAATCTCAGATACATTATGATACATATTTTTAATAATAGGGTGGGGGAAAAGTTTCTTCGCATTTTATATGAAAATAAACTTTAACAAAAAGACATTTTTGTCAAAATTTATTTATATTTAATTGCAGTATAGATGTGCCATTTTGTTCTTTTACTTTTTGCCATCCCATTGCTGTAGAAATTTTGGGACTTGGGAAAAACGCCACAAGTATATTTGACAATCCTGTCTTTATGTTAAACTGAGACTACCTAAATAATTCTAAACGTGCGCTATGTGTTGTATGCATGAACACTAGCCAAACTTTCTTATATTTTGCGGAGTGGAGTCTTAGCTAGAGATGTGTGTGGTCTACCGTTGTCGCAATGATAGAGCACCCTTTCTATTGATCAATTCCAGCCGCATCTTCTCAACTTCTTGCTTTACTCTCATCAGTTCTTGACAGAAGAGTTCCGGACCAATGGTTCTGCCCGGCGTTCTAACATACTTTTCACTTCGCATACCATACATGATAAGGTCAGGGAACCACTATCTGGCTTAGATTTGATATTGTGTTTTTCCTTGTAAAAAAAGAATTAAAAAAAAATTGCCAGTTTAATGTAGACCTAATTCCAGCTAGATTTGTTTGATCCATTACGGTTTATATTACCCTCATTGTTTTTTTTCTAAATTTCTAGTCAATTGTTTAGCTGGACGGAAAACATTTGTATTTTTTTAAAGCTACGGTTTTACACAGAACAAATACTAGCGGCGTACAATTTGTTTGCGAACAACATATAGAAGGCATTTTGTTTGCAAAAGTACACACAGAGCCGTTTGAAATATGCCACTAGGTCCGGTATTCGACCGCAATTCGATACAAAATTGTTGGCGTGCGTCGCACGAATGAAAAGCAATGTAACAAATGATTCGCGAGTTGTCTGTCGGCCGGGAATAGTTCTGGTTGGCCGTTTTAAAATTAAGTTTTTTTTCGCAATTCTATTTTTTATTACAATATATATCATCTACTAAATTATCAATGAATATGCTGGGTTTAATTATTATTCTCTCATGAAATTCTGTAGAGAAATATTCCATGCCTTTTTTAATTTACGCATTGTTTTGCACATTATTTTTTATTTACTTTTTAAGCAGCTTAGCATATATAGCCTTCTGTTTTTTATCAGACTGCTGCTGCTGACAGGTATATCTAGATAACTAAAGATATATAGATATTTCTTGGGAAAAAAGAATGCAACTCGTATCACGTTATCCTTGTATTATTTCCATTTAAATAAAATACCGGGCTACCCTAAGTCGCGTTGATACTGATTTTTGTGGGTGTAGGGTATTTAACAGGGTCCAGAGTGTCCCCGATATAATTATTTGTTTCAATTTATAAAAGAAAAATTAGATAATCATGATTCTAGCAACACAAATGACATTTGATCGTACATTTCACAGCTAGCTGGCTAACCTTTTTCGTTGGTCGGCCTTTCAGAAACCGGGCGTCAGTCAAGTCGATATGTAGTATAAATTTAGATTTACTCACAAAGCTCATTCTTCACATATTCGAGCCTGATCCTGTTTGTATAAAAGTGCGGCGATAATTTACGTTTATTGGCCTCATCCATGTAGGCCATATTTTCCCCGCTGCCAGTAGACACACGCAGTGCCTTGTAAATGCGTAATTGACAGTTGGACGAGGGTAGAACATAACTCAATATGTTATTGAACGTCTTCCGAGCCAGCTTAGCTGAAATTGACGTCCTAATCCCGTGGAGACGTGTTTTTTGCCGTGGGAGCAAAGTAATGTCAAAACAAGTTTTTGACATTACTTTGCTCCCACTCTATTTATCAAATGTCGTTATCATTTAAGATCCTATAAATGGAAATTTTCAAGACTTTAGTTTATATTTTTTCAGATTTTGTACTTTATATGAGAATGAAAAGGATCTTTGTGATATATTCCTTTATGCTCGGATTACGTGTTAAGCTTCCTAGTTGAAGAGTAATTGAGCGTGTGCATTATCCAGCACTTTACGTTTTTTCACTATTCAAAGACCCCTCTGAAATCTTAGGCGACCATCTCAAAGAAAACTTCGCTAAAGAACCTGCCGGCGGCAGCGTCTCCGCTTTGTAGGGATTTAAAGCAATGGGAAAAGGTTTTGTGAATTGTCTAAATATTGAACCTGTGAATTGAAATGAAATCTATTTTGGTGTTTTTGTACGATTTAAATACAATTTAATTTATGACGTATTTCTATAGCTGGAAGTCCTATACTTATTATTGTGTTGCGTTTTGGTATGGTTTCAAAGAGTATTTATCTTCGAGTTTGTACTTACTTAAGGAAGAGCTATAACTGATGATTATTTCTATATTCTATTGTAGGTGTTTCGTACTCATTCGTTTAAATTGACCGCTATAATTTTCAAATCCGGGCAAATTTCAATGATAAAATTTATCCCCGAAACTCGGCAACGCTCTAACGACTTGCACGGGTTCCGCTTCGTGTAATTTTGGCGCCGCAACTTTTTGAAGAATTTGAATATAGACAGGCGAAGTTGTTAACTCACCGCGATAAACAATGGCTAATGAATAAAGCGGGATCTATGATAACTTGAAATGCTTTAACATACATTGATAATATTTTGCGTGGTACATTAAAGATAACTAAACATTGTTACTGTGTAGGTGTAGGGAAATACTTTGTTAAAAAAATAGTTCAATTAACTGTATGTTACGTACCTTTGTTTTAAAACACTCATTTCTTGGTAGCTTCTTTGGTCAACTCCAATTATCACAGACCACTCGAAGAATCTCATCATCATCATTGCGGCTTCCAGTCGACTCCAGCAACCTTATCCAGATCGTTAATACATTTTGTGGGAGGTATACTCAATCGTGCTGTATGTGCTGGTGTGGTCATAAAGGAATTAGTATTTAAAAGGGAAGTAATATCGCTGTTCAGCATACTTGTAGCAACATTGTTTTTTTTTAGATCAGACATTTAAACTATAAAAATAAAAACTTACGTAATAGAACTTTGGATCAGTCTCTTTTACTACATTAAGAGCGTTCTTTGAATCAAGAAGAGGCAGGAAGTAGGTCGAATAACTTATCTTATTTCCTAATGAAGGAACGCTGCTTCATTTCGCTGCGTCCCAAAGCTATGCACTAAATTTCACGGAATTATCGTTACGCTTCCCCTTGCACGAAGTCGCGTACTAAATTCGCATTCACAAGAAGATACAATGAAAAAATGTAAATTGACAATACCAGAACATTTGTTTCTCATATTGCCACTTTCTTTGATCATAAACATACTTCATAAAATCAAATATTAACAAGTACGATATTAACCTGCAACATGTTTGCTCTAAATCAAGATGGAAATTTCGTAAACAATACACCACACACCTTACTTTTTACGTGTAAATTCGTGTCGTAAATTCCAAACTATTTCCCAAAAACAAGTTTTTCTTACATTACCTTGTAACTTTAGCTATACATATTTAGAATTTGCATAAAATTACAACATTTCCGATGAAAGTATAAAAGTGTAATGAGCGCTACGTATGGCAAGTGACGTTGTTTACAAACCATTTCGATATGTAACAAACTATAGATACAATGGAAAAGTATTACTCTTCTAGAACTCCCTAGTGACTCCCGTAACGAACGGAAATCCGTAATGTCTCTCTTCTCCTCTAGGATAGCGCGTGAGTGGTAATTTTATTTTGTTTCTTATTTTTGTATTAAACATTTAAATAATATAGAATCAAAGAAAATGAAAACAGACGTATTTATTACAATTAAGTTTAATTAAAATACTCGTTTGATAAATTACTTTTGTATAAACGTTGCGTGTTGTAACATTTTTATTTTAATGTAATTTTATTAAAGCCGACTTAAGTCTGCTCTAATTCATCGTAATCATTTTCTGGCCAAAATTAATTTGATAATATGAAAGAAAAATAGTATTAAGGCGTGCGTTTGAATCCGGTCTGTATTTTACTCTCAATTTTCCATTTTTTTCTCGCAAAGCTTATTCTAAAAACAACGTACAAAGTTGAATAGCAAATTAACGTTGCTAAAATGGGTAAGAGTTGTAGCCACACTGCTGTTAGGATTTAAAAAGAAGGCAACATAAAAGTATATATTTGTTGTTTTGTTTAAAATCAAATTCAACGAAATTGACTATAGTAACCCAACAGGCTTTTGTTGGGATGACGTAATCAATCCACACCATAAGGCTAATACGGTCACGCAAACTTATTTATATATGTATTTTGTATGGACTTTTATAGTTAATCGATGACTAAACTACAATGACTAAAACAAAATGTCTGAACCGAATCCAAAATGTGTCCAAACTTAGGGTCCATGTTAAAAAATATATCTCTTTAAGAATGGCAAGAAATTGATTTTTTTTGTATAAGTAATATACAAGTTCACGACTCAGAGACCTACCTACACAGTAGAACTTCTAGTGCTTGCGTACCTATGCATGTAAAATTGGGAGGCGTCTTATGGATACGCGGTGGGCACGGAGCTCCTTTCGCTATATATCTTTTTTGTGTTTGTATTAAGTAATTATAAAATAAAAATAACCTGTATTTCAACGTTAAAATTATAACTATGTTTACATATTCTCGAAATTGACGGAGAGCTGAATCGATTGAAAAAAGTTTTAGTTTCCTAGGTGTTCGGGAAGTGCCTAGAAAATCATTGCAAAAAATAGTCGTTTTTGGTGGCTTTTTTCATTGTTACACTTTTTCAGCCGACGAATAACGTGCCATTATGAAAACACTTTTATTTGTTAATTCTTAAAGTTCAGTATACCGGCAGTAAGATATATATTTATATAATATGTATATATTCACCTTGTTGTGTTGTAAATTCGTAAAATGCGGCGCACGTTATAAACAATTCATATTCATTAGCGTCGGGTCAGTTGCAAATTTTTCCATCAGCGCCGTGCGGGCCGGGATTAACCGCTCTCCTATATATCACGTTATAAACTCCTATCAGCAATAACGCGTTAACGTTATCTCGTCGCTGAAATAATCTGCTAGTTTTCAGCTTTATTTATTTTTTGTTTGGCTTACAGCTTTATTTATAGCTGCCCGTAACTTTAGTAGCGATATTTTACGAAGCACTACTGGGACTTGTGTTTATATGTGGCGATGGGTTTGTAGAATTCATTACTTTGTATCATCTCATGAGGGTAATAAGGAACTACTGAAGAATTCTCATAAGTTACCATCTATAAAGTCTGTGAAGTTAACGAAAATATATTTTTATGTCGGTAATAATCTCGAGAAGATTGGCAGATCAGGGTTGTGGTCCAAAATACAATTTGGTCTAGTATTTAGTTCGAATGATCGATGACAATCATCATGTATCGTCATTGATCAATGTTCAATTTTGGAGTTTTTGTGTGTTTGAATTTTTAATGAGGTAAAGAGTTACGATACATCGTGATTTACTAATGTTCGCAGTTTTAGCACATCAATTGTAAATAGGTGATCCTTTTTGAATACCATCTGTATTCACTTCCCACCGCGCTCAAGTACAGTCGAACACAACAATGATGACGTGACGTAATCTTATACATTTTTATCAACAGTGAAAAGATTAATAAAAACAAAGTTTGTCGTGTTAGTAGTAGTATTTTGAGTGTTTTACTATCCTGAGAAGAAAAGTTAATTTTTAATTTATTCCGAGGAGATGATATGAAAGAGGAGTCGCAGTTCCAGACGCACGTAGAATGCAACTGAGTGGTACTGGTAATGATTGACGATCATTATAGAGATTATATGTGTTATTTTTATTAGCACCTGCGTAGTAGCACACATTTTAGTTCTACATAGATGAATTTATACTAGAAATAACCCCGTATGCAGATAGATATCAGTTGCATAATGTTATTCCTCAGCTAATGACGCAGCAACAAAGCGTTCTAATGCGCCGTCGACTGTACGTAACCCACTGCTTACGTAAGCAAATCTCGCTTCAGTTTATTATTTATGCGTCACAGATTTGCTACGTTTCGATTGTCCCAGTAACGACCCATTTCCAGCTGTGACAGATGCTTTGTGCAGCAGTTTAATAATATAGCGATCGATAGTGGGCACAGTAGATGATTGGTTTTTATTCAAATCAAATAATTTTTTTCTTAAATGTTTTATAGCAACTGAACTGGTCCCTCTTGGGTTGGATATCAAAAGTATTAAACATGGATATGTAAAGAATAAAACTAGAGAACGGCAAATGTTTTAACTGCATTTTTTCACCTTATATTCGAATACAAGTAAGGTTTTGTCATCGCTTAACAATGAACGTAAGTTGAATAGGTATGTAGGTTTTTGGAATTAGTAAAATAATTGCTGTTATTTTGAGTAATAACACGAAAAACAAACAAACACGATAAAGTTTACCGCGTACTTTTAATGCAGAAGTGGGATAACCGTTTTGAAATTTTATTCTAAAGATATAAAAATATGTTATAAAAAAACCTATTAGGCAAGAATGTAATAAATGTATGTATATTTAAGAATATAATGTAATGATCATGTTATAATCTAATGATAATGATTTATTTTTAAAGAAGTAGTGTAGAATTTAAATTACGAACAAACCGTCTGATAAACCATATATATAATAGTTTAAAAGTGTTTCAGTGTACAGAGTACAGTGCACTATCGCTCGAGCCTCGTACAGGATTAGGCTTTAAGCTGTTTTTCACTAAGAGCAACTCTATGTCTTTCGCCAGGAGGTGAATAGACCGGAATTTATATTCCATACAAGCCCGAAGTAATTTTGGACATAGACCTTATTTCATTCTTTACAGCTAATAATGCGTTTAATATAAAAAGTAACGTTGTGTAATGCGAAATATTTAAAAAGTTAAAAGATATACAGTCGCAGCGGTTTAAGGCTAAATCCTATCGTACTCGAAAACACACAACCGAAGATTGAATTCAAATTTCCTAACTTCTGACAAGGCCATGCCTCGTGGTAAAGAACGGTTCTTATGCCTTACAAACCGTCTAAAATATTTACTTAAAAATCACAGAATGTTTGTTACCTGGTCTGTCCGGTAAAAAGCTGGAGCAATTTATTTACCCCAAGCACTATTTATAGTGATGTGGTAGCTTATAGATTTGTGTTACGTTTTAGTTTAGCGAAGTAGGAACAAAGCAAGTACTTTGCTTATCTCGATAGGTAATTTATACGTTTTGTTAGATAATTGACTCTTCCAATGAAAAAGTATACCTTCATAGTATATAGTACTACGAAATGTGCATTATCATAATTTAGTTTTTGACATAAGATCGTAATAAATATTACCATTATTTTTCATATAAAAGCAACACATCGTATACAAATAATAAACTAGTCCTTTTTTGCACCTCATTTCACGTTTAAAAATATTAAGGTTATTGCATTGTTATGTTGAAACAAAAATCTGTTCGAGTTTTTGTTGTCAACAATGCGTTGCGATTTGCCGAATGCTGATAGCTGTCAAGATATTATATATTGGCTGTAGAGTGAAAATGATTGTTGAAGAAGAATTATATAAAATGAATGAATACACGTTATAGATAAATAAATCTGCACGAGAAGCTCTAATTAAGACATCCATCAATCAATCAAGATTACCGAACTAAGCCAACATTTAAAAACTTGAAAAAGAATTATAGATGATTAGTGACACCATATCGATGAATATATCGGCTGTTACAAATAGTAGCTAGGAACAGTAACATGAGTACGAGCAGCGATCTGTGCGGTGGCATTGCGGTTGTTTACACATCACGTATTATTATGACGGCAGACACGTATTTCCGGCAACACGACACCCGCATATTGTTATTATTCGACTATTAATAAGACCGGCAATAATGGTTAATTATTAATAATTAACCACTTAGCATGAAAGCTTAGCATAATTACAATACTATTAGTATGCTTTCACGCTCAATTCATTATAAGATCGGCTAGAGAGACAAGTCAAGTGTAAGCAAAAAAGAAAATTATGTCTGTTTTAAAACGAATACGATACTATTCACGATGGGAAAGCGGTTCGGCGAAGGCCGGTCTCTAAATTTGAAGACCCTTGATAAAGAACCCTAATGATCTTATTAAAACAATTCCGTCCGCTGAGTTTCGTTCGCTGCTTATTTTTATTTTGTATTATATGAAAAAAATATAAATTGCTAATCAACTGTTTAAACCGGCGATGCTCTTCAACGAGAATAATTCAATATGATAAAGTGTGAAACGGATGTGAGGACATAGTTATCCTTGACTCTCAACACAAAAGATGGCGAGAGGTCTGCTATTTTTATTGTGCCCAATACTAGAGACAACAACGTAACGTATAGAAACATAGCAAACATTTCACAAACATTTATCTCAGATTCGATTTCTTATTTTATTTTACCTCTAACATTGTTCCACCTCAGCAGCAATAAATTGTAAATCCCGGACTATCCTGTAATTTATTTCTTCCAATGGTACACTGTATTTTAGGGTCAGCGTGTATAAAGTGAAAAGATCGCCGATCGTCTTGGCACATGTTCACCTCTTAACTTGAGTTGTTGCTTTACTATCTTTTTTCATCCTTTAATTTTAATAGACCTTATCCATTTTTAGAAAAACTCAAAGTAATTAATTAAATACAAGATAAAAAAACGAATTCCTAATGTTGTTCTTTACACGCTCGTAGATACGAATAGATATGTTTTATTACGCAGCTGAATAGACTATTTGCTAAAAATCCATGCAGCAGAACTTTTAATTATTAAAAAAAATATTCCCGTAAAGGTAAGTTATCACAGCTCTTCATTATCACCCGCAACACCAGAGAAACTGCAGACACGCTGCCGCCCTTTACGGAAGGAGTACGCTATTTTCTTGAAGTATCTAAGTTGTATTGATTTGTAAATACCGCTGGAGACAGATAACTCCACATCAAAACTACCTTTTCTTGTAAAAGAACATGTGCATGAAATATTCTGAAACAGCAACAACCCCTCGAGCGTGTACCGCGGCGTTGTCGTGTAATGTTTCGTCTACCTTCCACATTCACGAGTTTAATTTCAGCTCGAGAAACGACTCGAGGCAAAATGACTTACTGATTCTACTTTTTATTCTTTTGTTCCATTATGGTGTGTGTTATTCAGTTAACATAGTACAGTCAATATATTATACTTTTGTTGATTTGATTAATATAAGTAAAGTAGTATTATCTAGATCAGTGTTTTTTAACGTGTGGGTCGCGACCCCCTGGGGGGTTTTTTCTTTACGGGTAATAACCCTCACCAAATTTCCATCTAGTATAGTAAGTTTTATATAGTAGAAAATTACATGCCAGTTCGGATTGAAAAATAATTAGGTTAACATCTTAAGATATTGTGCATCGTTGCTTTTTTATGGAAGAAGGTGGCAAATGAGCAAGCGGATCACCTGATGTTAAGTTAGAAAATGTAGGAATAAAACTTGTAATTTATTGGAAATAATAAGTAAAGAGTAGATATCATCACAATTAACAAATAACTTTAGATATAATACTGATCTATTAATCTGTGGGTAACATGTCAGTCCTTTGTACCCACCAGGACATTCACGCCTCTTACTATAGAAAAGATTGCTTGATCAACCTGTACTTAAAATTCAAATTAGGGTTACCTTCTCACTAGAGATGTGAGTAATTAAGAGATAAATAACAGCAGGAACTTAATTGTGTGTGTGTACAAGATGATAAATCGGGTTTTCTTAACGCGTTAGTCTATGGAAAGCAAACAATTATATTAGTTTTATACATACATATCTCTCCCTATATATTCTTGAATATCCCTAGTGTGTCGGCAGCCTAATGGTAACGAGATCCATACTATCTCACAGAGCTGTCACATCATTAATTGGACACCTTAGCTTTGCTCGCTAATTAGACACCGGAGTATTATTGTTTCCCATTTTGTATACAGGATGAGCGTTTTATTGGTTGTTTCGATACTAATCGAAATGATACTGGAGAGCGGATTGTATTATGATAGCTTATAAAAAGAAAGGTATGTACATTTCATTTTTCTTTTTCTCTTTTTGGTCTTTTATTGTAAAATCATTTAATTACCTAGTTGACTACAATTAAATCATAGACAACCAAATTATTTATTTATATTAATTTACTCAAAACTTGTAACGATAGACAAATGTTTGCTGGACTTTTGAAATTGTCAAAGTGATTAAGCCTTCATTCCTAATACTTATGTCTTTAGAAATAAATAATATATTTTATTTTAAGTACTAATTTGCTGGTCAAGATCAGGATGTACATCACTTAAGTACTAGATAATGATATTTTAGGTTTTTTAAGTGTTTAAAGCTAGCTAAGATCCTCAACTCAATAATTTGGTGTTTTTTTTTGTCATTGTACTAACTTACTTTTTACACAATCTTAAACAAAAGCTCCTTTCTAGCTAGTGAGGTTATCACTATTAGCTGTTATATTTCTACAAACATTGTTGTGTCTAAAACGATTATTCAAACTGTTGTCGTTACAGTACAATACATCCGTTTTAACAGCTGTCAGTAATAACATAATTAGGAACGTGAACGTATAAAATGTAAACGAGTTTACCCGAAATATACGGAATAATCGATTCAAATAATGAATTGATGAGTAATCGTTTGCTTAGATTGTTTTCAAATAAATATTTTTAAATTCTCAGAGCGTTTTCAGTTTCAGTCTTCGGCAGTCAAAGCATACAGCGTATAAGCACTCCATTTATTCTGAAAACTATAACGTGGACTGAATGAAGTGTATACAGCAGCGTCCGATGTTTTGTTTATAACATTAACAGTAATTAGTGTGCAGCCTCCTCATGATTAACAGCCTAATTCAGTTCAGCCGGCACATTGGCCGCGGCGGCCGTTATTACTGTAGTTAACGCATTATTTATTATTCGTTGGTACGCTACCGGGTGCTTCACAAAAGATTCTAACGCTAATATAAAATTAGTATACTCACTATTTATCACTTAGCTTAATCATTATTGTAGTGTCCTGTATACGTTTTGTCTTGGCGCGGCGCCACGACTTCATTTACTGGGGGGCGATGTTCATGTTACAATTGTACGGTCCATATTTAACTTTTTTAAATTCGTAAGACTTGATAGGCCAGTGTTATGTCCGGTTTGACTTCAGTAAAATAACACTTTCAAAGGGTGGCCTTTATTCTTCTTGCGTACTCTATACGATTACGGGATTTTCAAAGTGGCTGTGGCCTATCCGCGTACAACAACCCTGGAATACGGAGGATGGGATAAATAAGTCAACGTAGATGAACATTAAATGCTAACGAACACAGATTTTAGAAAATTCATTTAAATGGGATACGAAATTGTTTATAAAAATAATAAAATATGTGTGACAATGAAGTATTGTGCACAGTGGGTTTACGGCAATTGTGCAAGTGCATTCGAAAGCACAAATGGGCACAGAACAATTGTCCAATAAGGAAGACGAGGAGTCGGCTATTTAAAGAAGCAGCTAATTGCCATTTGACCTGGGAGACTTCGGGGTCCAAATCGTGGGAGCGAGGGCCCTGCCCTCCTTGCACTCGATTGAACCGGGACTCAAACTGGACATATCTGTTTTAGGACGTTCGTCGAATCATTAATGTGACGCAAGACAATCATAATAATGAAGTATTGATTAATTTAAAATGCTAACCACCACCATTATTATATTAAACATTTTTGACAAAAAATATTTGTTCTATCCAAATTATCTCGGCAAATATTGTATTCTGTGTACTATTTTTGTATTTGTGACAATTTTGGTGCATGAAAGATTGTTACTGTTTTACGACATGTAAATTCGTTTGTAATTTTTAAGATACGAGCCTTCAGTTCATTTTATTCAGTTTGTTTAAATAAACATTTCTATTGCACGAGCCAGTTGCATCGTTAGCTGGGTAGCCTACGAGAATGATTTCGTAACATGTAACTCCTTTGTTGTAGACATCGTTTCGTGAAGTAGCATCTTCCACATTCTAAGAAAAGCTGAAGTGGGCTGTTCAAAGATTTGTCGTGTAACTACACTCGCTGCCCATGTGAATCAGTTTTTACTATCGTCCCATGCATGAAAGCGCCCTCTTTCCAGATGACTGGAATTTCATTTTTGAAATTTAATTACGCGAACGTCTTTCCATTTCTAGTGCTTTGTGTGCTCTCAAAAATGGAATCCGGATTTCATATTTAGAACGCTGCCTACATTTTGTGCGGTCCGATAGGAAGTTAAAGAGCAAATTTATTCACTCCTTTACAATTCTCTCCTTCTCTTTTTTATCTGAACTACAAGGAAGGGTTACTCTCTTCCCTACACGAAGGCAAGCAATGCATGATTCTTATGATAGAATGTCAATTAGTATCTGTAGTCACTTAGATAATATAATGCGAGTCGCATTTTCGCCCCTCTAAAAAAAAATACATCCCGTTACAATTTGACTGAACTGAACTTATAACGCTTAAAAAGAAAGTGTAGATTTGTTCAAGGTGGTGAAGTTATCATTTTAATTAGTTTTCGACGGACACCGCGACCCACTTATCGTGGCCTATATGTGCGTGTCATCATTTAAGTATTCACTGTGCAATCCTTTACGGGAGGAGTTTGCTTCCAAACTTCCAATAACATCGTTGGATTCAATATCGCAAATGTGATTCGATGCAGGCGCGGAGTTTATGTAACGATCAACTGTTACTGTGTCACTTCACTTATGAGCATGCCGCATGCCACATGCAGCATGCAGCATACAACATACGCGAGCTGATCGCTACGAGATGCTTGCATATGTTAATATTGCAACTTTGTAAAGTTTGCGCATATGATTTACATGCAAATCGCAATATTGTATCCAACCAACTATCTAGTGTTGGGATTACAATAATCGATAGATATTCCATTATACGAATGTAATTTTACAATGTTTAATGTTGTATGCGATTTTAATATCGTTTGACAGAAGACCTCCACTACGTTAGTTATAGTATAAAAGGGGACTAACGGAAAACTGTAGGGCTAGGGTAGAGTATTAATAGTTTAAGAGGAGATGTATTGTAGGCAAGACCGGGTCTTACTAAAAAGCATGGTAACTAATCCCGTAGTTCAGTAATGACCGATAAATAGATAGATTGTAAATCATTGAATGAAAGTATCTTAAATCCAAATAGGAATAAGTATCTATATAACTACAATTTACTACTATATTTAATGGTTTCAGGTCAGGTCTACTTCGAAGTAAATTACGATTCTCGCACCAGACATAACT
>JWHW01052655.1:94503-106887 GCA_000931545.1 Papilio glaucus | reverse complement strand
ATAAAAATACGATTACAAACTTTTATTCTGCGAAGTGTTAGATATGTTTTATTTGATTCTACGCGGACGAAGTCGCGGGCAACAGCTAGTTTATATATAAAGTTATAAAATATAGTCAGTAATATCGGTATTAAAGTCACTTTATTGTGATTATCCCGCTGCCGCAATCTGCGAGCTCCTCTTGTAGCCGTCTCAGAGAACTTCCTCGATCTTAATATGATTGATCATCGCTAACTATCATGTACTGTAACTGTATAATATTTATTACAACTATTTTAGATTTAATATTTTTTATTTTGATGATTATTGATTTTAAAAAACTCTGAAATTAATAAGGGGTAAAATGTGTCAAAAGGTTATTTTTTCATAACATTAGAACATTACTATTGCATCAAAAATTGGAATTGAAGCTTTTATGTTTTATTGTCTCGGAACAATTTAATTAAAATTAGGGAAAGTAAATGACATACATAAAATCGTATATGTATATGAATACAGCACTGTATATTAAATTCAAAATCGGATTGGTAAATAATTTGCAATTTTGAACGAATGAGATTATTTTTATATATAGATTTGTACTCTGCGCGCTCGTATACCAATTTTACTAGCATATAGCAGCAAATAGTTGTATTTATATTTCTGTATCTTTTCGGCCCCATCGGTCGTCCGTTGTGCGATGAGGATTCTGTTCAACATAAAACTGGCTGCGTACTAGCAACTCATCTAGTCGTTGCATATGAAGCGGCGGTCACTTTGACTCCGGCCTTTTGCTTGGTGGCCTCCTTATTTCATGAGAAATGTTTCAAAGAATAAAAAAATATAATCTTTGGATACAGGAATAAAATTTATCACACTTTGTACACAGTAAAAAAAAAACATTTTCGCACCCTATTCGCACACTACTATTTATTACAAAGGCGCCGATCATTTTCACCACCTCATCTAACGAGGGCCGGATCTAACGTTCCTCGGTCCGGAATCGCTAAGATCGCTGACGAAGCGCAAAATTCCGACCAATGTTTATTTATGAGGCCGATCCCCGATATTTGTCTGCCACACGGAAGTCTTAGTCGCGCTTGTTGCTAAATTATACCGGACTCACTGGACCTATGTACGATGACAATAAAATCTGATTGTGACGGATGATATATGAAAGTAATATCATGTTTTGAAAGTGCTACATACATAATGTACATTGTAGCGACTATACAAAATATAAGCGGCATAAATTGAAAATTGAACAATTTTTTTTTCAGAAAATTGAAATTTTTTCCAAAACTCAAACTTAAATAAATTACGAACGAAAAACGAATTTGTGAAATTCTCTTTTTGTTTTACTTGTTATGTTGCTGGTAAGTTATTAAGGAAAAATTGGTAATGAATTCAAAAATTCAAAACTTCAAAAATACTGCATATATTTGTGTGTATATCACGTATGTATGTTGATCTTAAGTTATTTGGCAGAACATCTATGTGGAATTTGTAGTGCGCTTGTAAATGTTTCTCGCCTGGGAATTAAAGAAAGGTTTCGCTATATAACGATATATGAAATCTCAACTACAAGTTTAATCCGCGACGGGATTTCCGACAGATAGCTAAGGCCTGGTTTACCTAGCACGTATTCTGTTGGGAGATTAATTATGCATGTGCATGTATTCGAAGTGAGGTGGAAAATAAGCGCCCGCGCGTTGTCTGTCTGGATACATTGATGACCAGCAATGCCAGGCGGTTTAATGCTGCTGTAAAATAAACTGAGAGGTGACAACTTACATTATCTTACATAACATTATATTTCTTATCATAGATTTAACTGTACGTAGGTCTAATGGTAATAAAGAGCCCTTTCGGTATCCTGCCACCACGTCCAGTCTTGACCAGATCTTCAGTCCATCTTGGGGAGCTATCCACGCCGTGTAGTCCTGTACGTGGCCCTCATTCTAAAACCTTTTCCTGATCTTAGCGGTCATCCGTTTTACGAGCAATGTGTGCTGTTCATTGCTAATACAGTTTAGTCCTTTTTATTGATTTAAAATACAAAATATCTTGTTAGTAAGTACTACTTTAAGCTTTTTTTTACCTGTTTTTATTTGTTTACCTTCAGCACCCTCCAAGTCTAATTGTAGCAATATTTTATTACTATTGCTTGTCGGCACAAATATGTGCAAAGTTTCGGCGAGACATCTTTTATTTAGATCCTTAACGTTAAAGAAGGGCGCTATTTAAAGGTTAACCACCGGTAAAAATATAAATCATCGACGAAATTCCATAAATAAATTCATACATCTAAGCATGCTTGCTCGTCGGTTATGGGTGCTCTTTATATCGCCCTTTTATAGTAAGCCGCTAATCTGATCGATATAAGATCGACTAGGGCGTCTTCTACCAACACTGCCACTCACTTTTGCAATATAAATTTGTTTCGTTATTCTCTCTTCATTCATCCTTTCAACATGCCCAAACCACCGAAACATACCTTTCTAAATTCTAGTCACAACATCCTCTACCACACTTTTCCCTTATAATGCTATTTATCATCCTATCATTCAATGTCACGCCTAACATATTTCAGGATCGCATCTCAACGGCATTAACTTTACTACATATTTGCTTTATTTACATTACATGCTTTTCCTGCGAAACCCAGCTCTTACTTCCATACATTAAAGTGGGGACTAGTACAGCATTGTGTATCGCCAGATGAGCCTTCATAGACACATTCTGACCTATATCCCCATTCATTTTATTTCCCGCATTCACTCTTCGTTCAAAATCTTTATCATGCCTACCAGCTCTACTTAACATACACCCCAAAACGCGAACTCTTCCACCTGTTCTACTTCTTTACCGTTAACATTTATTTCAATTCCATATTATGATCAAAACTTTAGAACTAATATCCAAAAAAGTAAAACTGTAAGTAGCAAAGTGGGATGTCCACTAGCTATGTAACCCATCTATAAGTTGTGCAGATGAAATCAACGTATCTCAAGCGAACTATCAATATTAGTTTGCCAACTTTTGCTCGGACAAACTCCTCGTAACTCTCTTCACTTCCTTGAAATTTTCTGAACTGTAGCAATAAGGATAAGTTTTATGTTTGCCAAATAAATGTTGAAATGAGTCCGAGGATTCATATTTTTATTATATTCTATATTTTAGACAAAAAAAAACACACGCCCAATCATACTTGCTTTACTGATTTTTACTTTTTTTATTAACTACATTTGGTTACCTGTAATCATTTTTATTTATGCGTGGCCAACACGAATTTTATTACCTAAAATTACTTCAGTGAGAGTTTTGCTAACACTTATCGTTAAGAAATTACTCGAGAGGCGAGAACACGTGACATTACACGCAAGCGAGCAAACAAGCCATCATTCTCGAGCCTATATATTACACGAGGTGCGGCAGTGTCCGACGTTTTACCGCTGAACTGTACCGAGCTCTGACAGTTGTAGTGTAACTCTGTACCATAGCTGAGATTTAGTTAACTTATGATGCCGTGACCGGAACATTTGCCTGCCTGTAATTTGATGCTTAAAATCTTTAATAGCATAATTTTTAAGGATTATAGACTTCAATATAAAACCACTATGGGTTCGATCCCGCTATTTGACTATTGCTGTGAACTATATTAACAAACTAAGCATAGTTGGAATGGTTAAAAATGTTAAGAAAATTTGGTCATCAGTAAAAATTTAAAAGCATAGAAAACATGGAGTAAATATTTTTACTGTTTTGTGGTTATTGAGATTTCAGTTATTTTCCGGTGAAGGCAAATTACTCAGATACAAGCGAGCAAACAAGGTCTTCTATTAAATTCTATACTTCTATGACTTTTCTCTCGTTTTGCAATCTGCAGGATGAACTCGTAAAAAGAAACGGAATAGCAAGCCGGGGAAGCGCACGCTATTTGATTTGACCAACGAGCGCATGCGATCCTAGAGTTGACCATCGCATGGTATCATCTACCAACCCATTTTCCGAGATCCGTTGGTATATAATGTTGCTTATTACCGAGATGAGGTGTCAAATGTTTCATATCGTATGCGACTGCTATAAGACTCGCTCCATTATTTTGCATAACGAATATAGATAACATCATTTCCACCGCCGGATATGGGTATCTCCAAAAAGACGTTTAGTCTTAGTTTACTACAAAAACTAGTACGTTATATGAATTGCAAAACGTTTTATAAATTGAATACTTTTCCGTATATGGAATTATAAGTGTGGAAATCCCATGACGCCGTTTTGCTTGTACCTAAGATTTTCTACTTTAAAATTGCAAATACGATTCGCCGCCTGGATATTAAATAGTGTTTTGTAACAAAGTTTTTTTAGTTATCGGAGTAAGAATTATTATGTAATTTTTCCGAATCATTTAGTTATGCATTTAAGGTATTCCTTACTGTTGAATAAACTTATCTTTCCGATGTAAAGATATAGGTAATTTTAATAAGTTTTTATCACATCTTTGAAAAAAAATCAAATCAAAAAAAATCAAAATGATGATGATGTAGCAGTAATAAACAAAATTATGAAAAAGTATATTAAAAATAAAGTTTATACACGAATCAGTTCACTCACACTCTTCAATTTTTAGATTATTTAATAATTTTATTTAATTATAGAAATGTAGTCAGATTTTGTGACAAATAAAAACCAACCTTTAATACTTTATCTAATAAATAAGACAAATGTTAAGATTCATTCGGAGCCCAAAAATGACAAACTCATTAACTTTCTAAGGTTTATTATCATTCATAAAAACAGAAATATACAAACTCTACTTAGTAAAATGCCTCTAATTTATTCCCACAGGACCGGGACTTGCCTGACATTTTTTATATTCTCCACATTTTTTGCGTAATTTCTTCTCTCATTAAATTCATTGCGTTAAAGAAGACAGGAGCTTCGAGCGCGATGCGCACTTTGTGAGCGACAGTAATAACCCGCATTTCAATTTTCCTACTTCCTTTATTTATTTATTTTTTACGTACTTTATGTACAACATATTTTAAAAACCTACAAAAGATACTCTTAATTCTATAATATATTCTAATATAATAGCCATAAGCTGCGGAGTCCTATGATTCCAACAACCAGTAGTCAGGTTAACAAAGAGATTAACCTTTCTACAATACACACAGTTTCTAAAACCACCGCTTTATCTATCGAAACCTTAACCTAACTGTTTAACGAGAGCTTCCTTACGGGGGGGTGTCGAAGCATTTCGCCAAAAGTCTGTTTACTAATACGAGTATGGTAGTCGATTTTAAATTACACATAGCGGTAATACTGTAAGCTAAATCTGAATATTTATCCCCTGCTGGTCGTAAACAGCATAAATTACCCCAAAGAACGGTTATCCATCTTATAAAAGCCTATTAACGCTGCGTCGACTTCTACGTGGCTGCCATTTCAGTTTCCATCCGAGGTATTATACATTATTTTCCGCGAGACATTGTCTCCGTCCACGGCGCCTCGTCAGCTTAAGCATAGCGAACGATATAAAAGCACAGATGAATGCCAGCGGCCCGACGTAATAACAGAAAAATATAACGGTAAACTGCTCACTGCGTCATATATACGGCCTATTAGAGATACGGTCAGATATTCTAGTTTGTATATTCTTTATGCTTAAGTTTTATTTGAAGTTATATCTCTTAAAGTAGAAGGTATAGAAATCATTTTATATTGTGATAGTTATGAAATTACGACTTAGTAACAACGTCTACCTTTTTATTTAATATTAAAGGTTTTTAAGGTACGATATAAGTTACATAACATATTTGAATATTTTAAAGGATGGGAGAATACTTCTTCCCCCTTTCCCCTGCAGTGTCGCAGACAGCATACACATCAAACGGGATTGTGCAAACAGTCAGGTCTAAGCGAGCGCCGAGCCTCGCTGACAGAGCATCTCTTAGAGAGCTTATCGTGGCTCCTCACGACTACCTCTAACTCCATTACTGGCAACCACACTGCTTGTTGTTAGAGCAAACAATTCAAACATATTTATCGTATAATTTATGTTCGTTCAAATTATGTAGCAACTTGTTAAGCACCAGTTATTACAAGAAATAAACTAGCCTGTATAAAAACTCATTACTAGTAGTCATCTCATAGATTTAAGCTCTTAGCCCTCATCAGCCTGACTCACGCAACTTTAACTAGATTTATGGTCTATCTGGTACCAACCTTTGAGCTCCATCCATTCTGCGAGAACTGTGACACATTGCCACTTCAGTTTATCGTGTTTGGGCAATATTGTTTACACGTAATAAGGGCCACGTACTGGTTGGCGCAGCGTAGGTAGGTCTTCCACAAGATGGACCGACTATCTGATCAAAGTTGCGAGAATCCAGTGGATGAGGGCGACAGGGGACTGACTCATTGGGGAAGCCTACGTCCAGCAGTGGAAGACTATCGGCTGATAAGAAGAAAATATATTTTTTATGTACTTAAATATACTTCATTATAATAAAGAGTTAGTTATAATTTCGAAAAAAGTTTAAAAAACTTAATGAAGAATGTTATAGTGATATGATATACCAGTTATGTTCAATGCTAGGATATGCTTGAAGTATTTATTTGTGTAAAAGCACGTTTTATGCGACTCCATTCAATCGGAAAGCTGCTCCCGAAGGGACGAATAAAAAAATGCGTAGACGTAAAAAGGTTTTCCATAGAGTTATTGTTGCCTGTGGGCAGATGTCTATGATCCTTATAAATCGCACAACGTTATTTTACTTTATGCCCTCTGTAGAATTAATACATTACACTAATAAGTTTTATAAATTGAATTCATAGATTTTTGGAATGGTCATTACTTATGTCCAGTGTTAGTCGTATTTACTTATATAGCTTCATAACTGACGCAGCAGCACTTCTTCTGATGTTATAATTTTAACATTCATCCTTAGTGCGAAAAAAAGACAATTTGCTTATTATTGTATTGTCATGATAATGCAACGCAATAAAGCTAATGAACAATACAGTGTCTTTTTTGCAACAATACCTTTCTCGATAATTGAACCACTACCGAAGTAGTCTGGAAGCGGGCGTCGGTCGAAACTCTTGCAGACGAAACAATGGTAATTTTACAAGGATAAAGACCCACTCAGCCCTCAACGGAACGGCTTAGCGATTATGGTATTTATTCCTTAGTAAACTGTTACTGTATTCGTGTAACGGGTGTAGACTCGTTTTGTATGCAATTGGCGAAATGCGCCACCGAGTACTTGTGTACTCGGTGGCGCATGCGGCATGCATTAATAAAAACAATTGCCTGTACGTCTGCGAGCCGCGCTTTGGTATTCCGATTAGCTTGGATAAGCTCGCTTTGTCTCTTCTTTTCGATGCAATGCTATACCTCATCTATAGATCATAAACTACAAGCGAGACTATTGTTTTTTTGTTTTAATTGAACAAAGCGATCAGACGGACGGGCATTCATCTGATGACTCTTGATATATTCAAGATTTATATGGAATGAATAAATCACATTAACTTAATGTCGTCGAATAAGCAGTTATCAAAGATTTATATTGGAAACCGATATAATTATGCGGTCGTCAGTAACGAGTATAACTCGTAATGTCGCCTTTCTTTTGTATGTCACCTTTTGATTAGTCAATCTGGTCGATTTTAGTTTTGTCTAGGACCTACCAACGCTTCTACCAATACCGCCAATTTTTCTTGCAACATAAGTACATACATTATAAATGTTGAAGTTAAAAAAATAATAATTTGGGCCGTGTTTTGTTTTTGGAATTCGATCACCACACTCTTAAAAATGTTGTAGATGTTTGTAAAATGTCCAAGGAAAGGAACTATAGTATAAGCATTATAAGTAATAAGTCGATCTTTAAAACTAACAAAATTCTGCATTCACATAATAACGGCACATAAGACACGTAGGTACTTATATAACGATCATTGAACGAATATATGCCGGTGAAATTTTCCATTAAATATGTTATAAATTGCATTTTATACCCAGATCACGTCTCGTTCAAGTTACAAATGTAATATTTTAAAGTGAACGATTTTAATATTCCATTCGATTTCTACGGGAATTTCCGGAATGGTAACGTAATTGAACGAAAGAATGAACGGATGCCGCACATTGAGTCGTTCGTATAGCTAATGTGTTTTTGTTTTTGAGTATTGATTTTAAAATAAAAAAATGGCATTTCTAAAAATTGCTGAACTGAATGGCAACGGGCAGGACACATTGCTCGTTCGATGGCAGGCAGATAGGGTCAAAATCGGACTTCCAGACACAATATTGCTTGTAATAAAACTAATATTTATATTTTATTTTAATTTCTTTAGTCCTAAACAAGTGTACACCACTTGTTGCATGTTATAATGTTTTTATTTTGCCCTGTTGCAGGTAATTAGTTGTATTTATTCTGAAACGCAAATAACTAAGATCTGATGAGGGTGAGTAATAAAATTAATATTTCCTTATAACATACTTTTAACTGATAGATATTAATGAATGGTAAAAAATATTAATGAACCCATTCTTATGATGAAACATCTGCTATGCCTTGCCACTTGTATGTCTAATAAACATTTCATCACTGTCAACGATCTGGATGATAAAGTATTTGACGTCTCCTGAGGACACTACCTCTCACTTTTTAGTTTATAATTTTTTCTTTGTTCCTTTTAGCTCATTTATCTTTTTTTAAATGCTCAAAGTTTCTAAAATATAATTCTTTAAGGATAAAAACTTATCGAAAGATAATACTTCAAATAACTTTTTAATAAGATAAGAACGTTAGCGAAAGTTCAGCGCACTCAAAAATATGAGAAACTCACCAGACACCTTTTAACCTCTGCGTCGGTATCCAATTTGGAGGTTTATTTCAAATTCGTCTCATCAAAGCGCCCTTTATTCGTCTATAAATAGTACATTTAACTTTTTAAAGTCTTTTTCTGCAGAGGTTTGGTGAAAACAGTTCATTAAAAATAATACTCAATTTACTTTACCGAAACTCCACTTATCAAAACATCAAAGGACCGTTATGGCCCCTAATCATTTTTTTATTGACGAAGACGGGTCTGTGTGCACAAAGGAACATTGTCCTAATGACAATGTTAAATAGAATATTTGTCTATACGACATCATTAGGCCTACTGAATTAAACATCTCTACCCACTCCTTATCTACTGTCAAAGGGATATTGTTCCTTGTCGTTACTATTAAACAGTATCTTTTTAGATGTACATTTCGGAGTGTAGTTAAGATTTCTTAATGAGTTCCAAACAAACCTAATCTTTTAAAAGGTTCCATGTTAGTTCGTATCTTGTCTGGCTGCCCACATGATTGCGCTCGAAGCTTTTACTTAAATATTTAAAACAAGCGACGCGCGCCAGCTTCCACCGGGTAAGTAGATAAAAGAAAATTATCTATACTTTTAAGTGAGGACATTATGTTACGCCAACAAACTGATGATCAGTTTGACGAAATATTTTACTTTCATTACTGTATGTGTGTCTTGTAAACACATAATTAACATAATAATATTTTTCCCCGAACACTTTTCTTCAAGAACAAAATAATAGTCGCTTGTTCATTCAATATTCAGCTTGTACGCAAGCGAGGTTCTGTTAATTTATATTTTATATGACGTACGAAGACTTTTTGCACAATGGATCATTGTAAAGTAATCTTACTTCAGAAGTGCCAGCAAAAAGTCGGTCAAGTTTAGTCTGCATTACATTAGCATACAAAAAGTATATTTTTTTTAATTAGAATTTTTTTTCAAGTAGTTTTTAGTTTGCGTTGGTTTGGCTATCGCAAAGTTTTCTACCACTACAATGTGTTTAACGTGTGTTGATTGATCCACAGTATATTTTGTGACTGACTTTTACTTAGATTTAGAAAAGGCGTACGATAAAGTTAAAAGAGATGATCTGTGGTCAACCTTGGTCGAGTTTACATTGAACAGTGATCTAATACAAGAGTTAAAGTCTCTTTATAAAGATTCTACTGCTTGTGTTAGGATTAACGGGGCCTACTCAGACTGGTTTAGAATCGATAAAGGTGTGAAGCTTTGAAAGACGAAGATTGGATTAAGAATGGGTGAGCTAGTTGTAAATTGTCTCATGTACGCATATGACCAGGTTGTGTTTGCGTCATCGGCGGAAGACTTACAACTTATGCTGAATGTAGTAAATGCTTCATTAGAAGATAAAGGTATGAAGATGAATGTACATAAGAAGAAAGTAATGGTGTTTGAAAGAGAACAAAGTGAGACAGTAATTGAAATAAATGTTAACGGTAAAGGAGTGGAACAGGTGGTGTAGTAGAGACGGTAGGCATGTTAAAGATTTTGAACGACGTGTGAATACGGGAAATAAAATGAATGGGGCTATAGGTACAGTAGTGAGGAGTCACAATGGGTCTATGAAGGCTCGTCTGGCAACACAAAATACTGTACCAGTCTCCCCTTAAGGAATGGAAGTGAGAGCTGGGTTTGGCAGGAAAAGCATGCTAGTCGACTTAATGCCCTTGAGATGCGATCCTTAAGAGGTATGTTATGGGTCACTTTGGTGATATGATTAAAAATAAATTCCCGATGATTAAAGATGTCTCAGAATGGATGTGCTAGTTAGCGATTCAATGTGCGAAGGGCAATCAACCTGTAATTAAGCTCGTGTCTGGTACAGAGATCGTTCTTATATAATATACCCGAATAGATTGTTGGCCTCTGCACTACATATATAAATTTATCTGAAACAATAAACCCTGTTGTATCTTAACAATAACATTCTAAATTGAATGCAGGAGAAATACATGAAGAAAAAATCGTTGAAATTATCCCAAACTGAAATAAGCATGTGTCTGACGCGTGTTCCTCACTTAAAACATTTTTCCCCTAACGAATATCGTCTAAAGCGGCTAAAGAAGTTTTCACTTTAAAAAAATTAACCACACGTCTTTGATTACTTCCTTTGCTTTTCTTTGTTCGCTATAAACCTATTGCAAGTATCCGCTTTGGAAAAACACTTAACAAAAGATAAGACGTAAGATTTTAATTTACAACCATGTTAAAGGATACAACGTTGCAAGACTTCGCTGTCATTGAGCAACATCAACTTGCAGCCTTTGTGTTATGTTGCCAGTAATCGGAAGTTGCACTAGTGTTCATTATACACGTAAATATTGATTGGCGATTTGTCAATAATAGATTTGCAAACACATAGCAGACAATGGAAACATGTAATGACTGTTTACTCAACTGTTTATGATTTTTTTTCTAACAAAATAATATATAATTGTTACTCAACTTAGGATTACAACGGCGAAGGAAGGATATAAGGGAGAAGAGTAATATTTTAGAATGTAAGAGTATGTAATGAGAGTTGCTAGAAGTTAGTTCGAACTTATATCGATTAGATAAAGAAAGAGAAAATTAATTTAAGTGTACCCGCAACCGTCGAGGACATGCGCAGATGTATAAATGTAGAAGTAAAGAAAGATTCCTCAAAGTAACTGTAAGCAAGAAGAGAAACAAAGGAACGTACCCACTGTAGCAGACTTGTGCAGTTAAGAGCGAGGCAGAGTCTTTTTAGAGGTATTACGAAAGAGGGCATACTAAAAATAGTAAACAGATATAAGGAATACTTTAAATTACAATTTTGATAAAAAAAACCGTAGAAATTATTGCAGTACAGCATTCTTGTACAGTTGATCGGAAGGCTGAGCATTATTTTTTTAGGGTATTTCGAGTCGTCTGTACTGAAGTCGAGACAGCGGGTTGTATACTGGAAGAGTTAGAAAATAATAGAAAAAAGTTCTTATTATATTATCATATATTATTATTATATATAAATAAATAAATCATAACGTTAACATATAGAAATGGACTAGAATACTACCACAAATAAAAGAGTTATATATTTCCAACGAGGGTGGTTTACCGTTGAATGTCAGCAACGAAGAACACGCGCGTTTGTGAATCGATACGGTACAGAGACAACATAGATTCCAATAAAAATACTATCTATGCGGGTCTGACACGGAAACCGGAGCTACCTCACCAATACGGGGAATTGATCTGCATTAAAGGAAATATTTTTTTTTATCTAGATGCAATAAGCTAAAACTGTGGCCTATCAGTTCAAATATAACAATATCTATATCTCACATCAACATCATTGGTAGAAATAACCGTGTTATATCAAAGGCTACTAAGTCCCATTCATTTCATTAAGGATGTAATATTTTCATTATTACTAAAATGTAATGTGCGCGAGTGAACGAATAAAATGTGCTCAATTTTCTGTGCTGACCACGACTTAAGAATAGGGCAGCTCTATATCACCCCGTAGATGTCGTGTGCGCCGACTAAG
>JWHW01052655.1:66586-92737 GCA_000931545.1 Papilio glaucus | reverse complement strand
GCGAGTGCACGAATAAAATGTGCTCAATTTTCTGTGCTGACCACGACTTAAGAATAGGGCAGCTCTATATCATCCCGTAGATGTCGTGTGCGCCGACTAAGGGACAACGTCGCGGAATGTGCAGCAATGTGTGTGTGTGGACTTTATCAGTGGAATACTCATGCACATTAAGCGGTCTTAAGGGTTTTGTACGTTTGTGCCCTCCTTACACTGTCAGGTGGCAGCTATACTACCAGCGATAAAAACTATAGCCAAAATCTATACAGTATGGACCGCGGTCGTACTGTGCCGACCCAGCATAAGTGGGAAAATAAAATGCAGGTGTTGGTGCGCCATAGGAAGTTATAATCTTAACAGTTATATACATAGATCATGCTTCACCGGCTTTTACCAATTGAAGTACGTAAAGGATCATGTAACCGAAGAAAATCATCCGTCGTGAAAAAGATACTTGTTTCTGTAGTTCGACTGGCAAAGAATGTGTGGAGCCCTGATCTGTACCACGTCTGCTTCTTGATTGACAAAATTGATAGTTATGAATATGTATGCAATGAACGTTATTCTTTTAGTTGCATCTTTTCCTTCTTTTGTTGTAAAAGAAATTGAGATAGCAAACGTCACCATAACACCTTTTAAAGGAGTTGAACGAACTGATTACGTCTCAAACCAGCACAGCTGTAATAATTCTATGTTAGTGCTGTATCAAAAGAAATCCTCGGAGATTTTATCGGACAAGCATTATGCTGTGAAAATTAGGTCGATTGTCAATCTCGCGGATCTGGCCCGCAGTCCTCTGGGCTTACGGCCCGCGCTCCCGGATTATTGCGGAACACCTGAAAGGAAAATAGTGAAGACAGAATAATGCTACTTCATGATTAAAATTCTTTGATGTTGAATATTAATAATAATTCGTCGTAGGAGTATTAACTTGTTGGATGGTGTCCGGAAATTTCTACTAACTATAGTACTATTATTTGAAATCTATGCAAATGCGTTGCCTACCTTTAATGGACAGAGAAGGGAATAGACAGCAAAAAGTATATTTCATTTTGCTATCCACACCCTCGTCCGTCAAATCCTCTTTCGCTCCCCAACCTTTCCTTATTAGGAAATGATGGGAAGGGGGAGGAGACTAGATTTGGGCCACCGGGACCTCACGGCACTTCACTTCACCTCATTCCACCTCCTCACTCGTATCAGACGAAACACGGAATACTTATACTTCACGCCTGTCTTCTGTGAGGTCGTGGTATTTCACCGATCGAGCCGGCCCCTTCGTGTTGTTACGGGCTCTACCACTGTTGAAATTTGTGTGTCCACTAAGTAATAAGTTAATTTAACTAAGCTTGAGCTAGTGCTGGGAGATGATTCATAGCAACATTTAAATGGAGGACTCAATGTCTCGCTAAGTTTCGCAGCCAGTACGCCAAAGCATAAGCGTAGTCCGACGTGGGGCTAATCATTGGAAAACATGGAAGGAAGGATTGTTAACGGTTTATAGTACATCTGCCCAGATCACCAGTTAATAGTCATAATAAAACTCACGCGCCTTTAAACCTGAATAGCCGTAATCACTATCGATGCTGCGTAACTTTTTTGTTATCTATTGTGCTAGGGTGTAAGTTTATTCTTGTAACCTAACTTAACTTACCAAAGAAACTGCTGGACTCATTTTAACGATGCAGTCATGCCTAATGACCTGATCGATGAAAACAAATTAGTGGTGGATTCATTGGGTCTAATGTTTATAAATGGAGAGGTTTATACACGTAAAAAAAAACTCGAAGGTAACGTCTTAAATTAGCCATCACAAAAAATACATCTCTATGGAACCTTGTGCGGCAAATTGAAATAACGTTTAATCTTCCAACTCTTTGTAACGTTGTATTCCAACACAATTACCCCCACCTCTAGCTACGCAATAATAGACTGAATTACTGTTTGATAAGGTCGAGGAGCGCGGACACAATTGCCTGTTAAGATGAGACAGCTGCGCTTCCTGACGGCACAAAGGAATAGCGGCGAGCGAGCAAATTACGTTTCATAAAATTCGGGAGCGAGGTCAGGTGTCTCATATTGCTATATACTATGAAAAAAGTTTATACACAAAACGTCAACTACCTACCTTCTTTTTGCTACATACCTCGTGTATGGCGAAGTTTTTTGTATCTACGTTTATTTTGGTTACGGCAAAGGATTGGACGTGGTTGTCACGTGGGCTACCTTCAAGAGTAGGACGGTGACTAGTGTGTAACACCTTCTGACCATATCATCACTTGACATCAGGAACGATTATATAAATGGCTAAACGTGTAATGGGTAATATTTTTGGACTTGAGACATGTGTGCTTTGAACCGGAGCAAAAATTGGAGCCTAAGTAAGAGTTTGACAAGGCTTATCAATTTGTGGGTGTTGGAAACTAATTTTACATAAAATATGTTTAGTACATTTTCTTTGTAAGGTAAAAACACCATATTATATGTTTAAAGCTCTTTATCCCATTTTGGATTTAAAACGATGTAATAGTGCGTTACAGAAAGTGAAGTAAGGCGTACTCATTATATTTATTTGTGCTGCGAGCTGAAGGCGGGCGCTGCCATTCAAGACGCGGGTCGGGGCCCTTCCCGGCGACCTACTTTCCCTTTCACTATGAGTCCTAGTTTTTGTGCATTCATACGTCAAGTAGGATTGTTTATTAGGTTTTTTTTGCTTTGATGTTAATTGTAATGGCTATTTTAGGCTACAAGCGTCGTAAGAAATAAGAAGGGTAAAAGGATCTTTGCTTCTTTATATTGAGTAAAATAACTCGTTCGTTTTCTATTTTATAACTTATCCTTCTATATACATACATACCATCTTAATCAATGACGTAAACGCGAAACAACATAAGAGATTAATGCGAAAACGTTTTCTCTTAATTGTTTATATATTTGCAATAATAAGCCATGTGCAATCTTTTGATAAACTGGCGAAGCGAAGATTGTATAGTCTTAATTAAAACTGAAGCGCCACATTACCAACACCAGGTGGGATTGTTCTGAAGCTCGAGAGCTTTATTCGTTATAACAATAATGAGAAACAAGTTAAATATATTTCTATATAGTTAATTAACAGTTTTATTGTTACAAGTGGTGCTTTCTTTGCATCGATACTTCTGTAGACTCGTTGCTCTAGTGACGCGGAGCCGCGTGCTCGAGTGCCGGCCAGACAACTAGGCCACTGGGCTAGCATTGAACGCTTTGACCCTCAGCTACTGGTGTGCTCGAAATACTTCAGTCAGCAAAAATGGTCGAACAACGATCGGCTTTTTAAGTTTTTTTACTTTCTCTTATGTGTAAGGCAGCAAATGATTGCATTAAGAGGTCTTAAGTGATGACCGCTTTGGACATATTTAGCTTAAGACGTAAATTAAAATGAACGATTCAATAGAAAACGATGTCATTTATTTTAATCTAGCAAATGTCTGAGAATACAGCCTAATATAACTAAGCAAATATTGTTTATACAGATATGCATTCTAGATTTATAATTATGAATCCGCCTGATACACATCTTATTACATACAATTGTAGTATTATTTATTTTTAAAAAAAGTTAGTTTCCTTATTTGTTACTTACAATTGTTTAAAAAGTACATGCATACGACGCCGTAGTATGTCTCATTAGCTATTTATTTAAATTAAAGATATGTAATTCCCATTCCATTCTATCTTCTACGAGATGTTTCGACTTTTAAATTCGTAAAATATAAGTTCAAGAATTTTTTTATTAAGTAATTACTAAGTGAAAATTTAGATGTTCCATCTATTGTCCCCTTGGCAGTAAAATCGAGCAGTGTGATGGTAAAGGACATGACGTTCTTTCATACCATGATTTTTACCTACTTAACCCACTCCCTTGTGTGTGCGCGCCCATACTAATTTCTATTTATAATTCTGAAAATGTTAGTTGTTATAATTAAAATAATATGTACATACAAATACATATTTGTTTTATCATTGTACTCCATATTTTATCTTAATTTTTTATTTATTGATAATTCAAAAATAAACTATAATGTTTCACGCGATGGCCAACTTTTTTTTATTCATTAATATAGCCCCGACATTTTTATATATAATTATTTTATACACAAAACATCTTATTTTATAATTGCTGGCTTATTATAAACCTTATCTGCTTTAAACTTAACAAACACATAACCTTACTGCTGCTTTGTAAATATGTATTCATCATTCCGACTTGATGTTGGTCGCGTTGTATTCTTCACGGCTTCATATACAACAATACGGCCTACTACTTAGTCGTTTTACATAACAGAGCCATTTTGTAATGGGCCTAGCCGTTTTCTACAACAGCGGATATCACAATGCGACTACGACATACATATACTCGTGTATATAGGCTAGGTGCGGCCTTTTAATGGGTCATGGTCACTGTTTTCAGGTTAGTCTATTACTTCGCAAAATTTATTTCATTGATCGTATCAACAGAAACTATGTACTTCTAGACTCGGTACGTCGAGGTATAGGCAGAGACTCAAATTATTAATGGAATATTATGGAGTATTTATTTATACGTCTATTGCTGTATGAAAAGAGTCCAAAAATCTACTATACGAATGCCAAGGACAATGTAAATAACAACAACGTACGATTTCAATGTACTAGCTGTTGCCTGCGACTTCGTCAGCTTCTTAAAAGTTATAACTTGATTTTCTATGCAGCATTTCTTCTTTTTGACGTCCTTAGAATAATTCCTCAAGATCCTTCTTACTAAATAACCACTAGCTCGCTTACATTATGGAAGTAAGTTTTCTGTAAAATTCACACGTCACTAGATTCAATAGCTTTGTCTGTGCCTTGATAAATAACTTGAGTTTCCCTTTTACATATATAAATCATAAATATGTAGTAAATCCGCCATATACTCTACACAATCCTCGGTTTCCTATACCCCGGGTGTTCAATACAATCGATACAGCTGCGTGATCAAACGTATGCGAATCAATCATACTCCGATAGCTGGAGCGAGGCTTAATCACGTGCCGCCGAGCGTCCTGTTTGTGCTCCTCACTCGCTTTGATTGACAGATCCGTCATTACCATACGATACGTTTGTGACGGTAGTTACGCCACCCCCTAGTGCACTTAACTAACTCTACTTCGTATCACACGATTGATTGGTCTTGTACTATTTGTAGTGGGTCAGTGGACAGAGAATTAAGTTTTCCAGTCAGACGTGTATAGATAGGTCAAATCTATTTGGCGCACGGCGCTATGTATATCTATGTGAATATTATTTACTAAAATGTCCAGCTCGTGATTTTTTTAAAAATAGAAAGCGGTAGATGACTATTGATAGAGAGGCATGGAAGGAGAAAACGTGTTGTTTTGACCGCTGGTGTGAGGCTCATCAGATGCTATGTGGCCAACGCTACCCACAAACGTCCGCAGCGCCGGCCCTAGCCTTTAATCAAGGTAAGGCGAGATTGTCTTAAGGCGCCTTTTGGTCGACGCTTCCACACCATCAATTGAGTTTCAGTGCATTAAATAACCATCCATTAACAACTTTTTAGGCTTTTGGCCTTCGTCTAGAGCGACCGCACGTCTCGCTCTACCCTAGGCGGCCGCTGAACGTCCGCAGAAATCAGAATAGTTATAGTTGCGTTAGGCTGTCAAAATAGAACGAAGTAGATGGAAAGAGGAAGGGCCTGTGGCAACTCACTCTCTACTCTAAATTAAACGCGAAATACCTCTAGTTATATAATGCGCTTGTGTCCTCTGAGCTCGTGGTACTCATGTTAACTCTTATTCTGGTCGTTGTGTTAGAAGGGACCAGGGTTGATAAACATATAACTTTTCATAAATGCATTTTATGAGATTTGTTATCTTTAATTATCGTTTTTATTCATCAGAAAAGAAAGATAACAATCGTGTGCCGGCACAGTTCGTGCCAAATCTCGGAATGGATATTACTTAAAGTTATGAGGGCATAAGTGGCCCCTTTGACCTTTGGACGAACGCCAATCTCATATGCGGGCTGCATTAAAACTGCAAGGTCAGATGAAACATATTCCGGCCCATTGCTTAGAATAATGCCTAGTGTTGAATAACAATACGACGAAGAACGTTAATTTTTATAACCCTCAGAAGCAATCAGCAAGAAAGCGATTGATGCTATATTTATTTAGGTTAGGAAGGGGAAGAATATAAGGAAAAGTAGAGAAAGGTAATTAACGAAAGAAGGGGACGGGGTTTCAAAATAATGTTTTTTTTTAGATGCCATATTAACCAAAAGTTTAAGTTAAGCCTATTAAACGGGTTGTGGTGTGAGCGACCGTAAATCAATACATGTAAATAAAAACTGTTTCTTTTCAACCCTTTGGGCAGAAACAAGAGTGCTGTATGCCTCACCATTGATTTAAAATTCAAATTGATATGGATGAGTCTTAAACCGGGGATATATGCAAATTCATTGATAAACTTGGTTTGTGTCGTTTAAACTTCATACTTGTTTGCACACCCTATCGCCTGACTAAGTCGTAAGGTTCAGTTACTGGACTGATATCATTGAACTAATATATACTATCTTATTTTAAAAACGTATTCTACTGTTGTATAAATTCACTGCAGCAACATCGAAACAAAGCCGGTCGACAGTTTTTAGTTTTTTTCTTTTATTTGTCAACTATTTTGCTCGTGACCTTCCTAAGTTCGCTCGAAAGCCATAGAAAGGTACTCGCTACCACTCCCCGCATCATAACGGCACAAAACAAAAGATATACAATTGTAATTGTGCGACTGAAAGTGAAGGAAGTATTCTTATGGCTAGCAAATTTACAACTAAACACGATTTTAATATTGTTATAATAGCAATTTTCTTCGTATTACTGTATGTTGTATTTGGATAGACTCTATACTATTTTTTGGTGTCGGAGGCAAGCGCCAGTGGCTTAAAGCTCATACAAAACGTGTAACAGAGTGTGAAACAATCGGTCGCGGGTTCGAATTGACTGTTGTAAAGGATTCCCGAGAACAACTTTTTAGCAATTTTTGAATAGTTTAAAATAATGTTAATACATTTTTACACTATTTGTTAATGTTAAATTATACATTAAGTTATGATCGTCTTTGTTTTAAAGTAAATCTTTCCTATTATATACCCAGAGAAACTCCGGTTCACCGGATTAAACCTTTATATTAATTAATTGCTGTTCGTCTACTTCAGGAATCGCAAGGTCTTATTTCTTCTATCATTGGGTATTTCCCAATACTTAAACTAGACTTATGGTGACTAGTACCGCTCCGCAACGGATTCGCTGTACATGACCGCTCATACAGCTTTAAGCCACTTCAAAATGTGCATGTGTCACGCTATACGTTCATTTATTTGGCGATATTTATGTAACGTCTCCAAAGCAGACGCAAGCCGATGTTGTGAAAGTGGAAGTTAACTTTTATAACTATTATTAATGGTATACTATGCAGACTTAGCTGATTTAAATGTTCTTCACTATTTTCTTCGTTGAAAAAGTTTTTAACTTAATTTCACAACTCAAGAATAAATAATTGGCAAATATTTATAACAGGACTGCTGTTACTCCCTAAATACGAGATTTTAGGTTCTTATATGTAACTTGAAAAAAAAATCACGCCTGATTCTCAGAGAGTTAGGCAGACATTATGATTGATGATGACCTATTTCTCGCCTTTATTACTAATTTCTTTCCTTCGTATAACTGCTACGTTTATATTAAACACATTTAAATATATACCTACAGTAGAAAACAATCACAGAGTAAAATAAAAAGCGGCACAAAGTTACACAATATCGTAAAGAAACTGTGTATCCATTTCGCCAAGCTTCAGCAACCGTATACGATAATTTCCACCGGCTGAAGGAAGTGCAGCACAACTAGACGATAGTGCGATAGTGGAAGCGGTAATTGTGTCCTCGCGTGCGGGTAATCTTTCGCAGCCGGACTGATTTATTGACCGGTTTGTACTCGTGCTATCGCGCCTCGTTATCTAATTAGCCAGAGATTAACCGAATGTGGGATCCTCGCACGGCTGCCAACTTAACGCAGTAACAGTGCTTGATTTATATTAAAATACTAGATGCCAAGGTATAGATAAAATAGCCTGTCGTCGCTGCATTGGTACAATTCTAATAAAGGATTACACCGAAGAGTTGGTTGGATTAATAATCCATTTTACTTATTTAGATAGGGGAAAATAGAGAGAGCAGTCAGTAGGGAGAATTATGTATTATTGACTCTAATTAACAAAATCGCGTATTATTTATAATGTTGTTCTATTTCACGCTGTTATTCTTTTAATATATTGGCATCAAATAAATAGTCAAAAATGGTAAACGATTCGAAATATTAGCCTGTTTTGTCTGTGTCTCTTTAGTGCTGAACGTACTAATCTGTTATTATGAGAATTCTGTTTGTCTGGTATCTAGAAATAAGATTATTTATATTGTAAATTTTTACAGTTGTTTTTTTGTGGTTTATTATGGCAAAAGGTGGCTGCTCTCAATACATGGCTTCACATTGTTAATATGAAGTCCTTTTCTTTTTAAATTTCGTTACTTTATTAATATTTTTAAACATTGCTACAACAAACCCTTGTAACTAATATGTGTAACCCTCAAGAAGAGTATAAAGCCTCACATACTGGTTATAAGTGGTTGCTCTTTGTAGAAATTTGCCTTATAAGGTTCACCTTTATTATTTTACTTTTCAAAGTAAAACTTCAAAGGGCAAACTACGCAGAATTGCTTTTCGTTTGCTGTTCATTGATTGTAAAATATGTTAAAGGAGTTTTCTTGCTCTCTATAACATGTGGAGCTGTGTAATCCTACTAATATTATAAATGCGAAAGTTTGTAAGTATGGATGAATGGATGTTTGTTAATCTTTCACGCAAAAACGACTGAATGGATTTTAATGAAACTTCACAATAATATACTGATGGTACGCGCTAGTTTATTAATGGCCTATTCATTCTTTTGAAGATAATAAGCTCATAATTAGAAATATAGACGATGGCAACTTGTTCCAATCCTTTGCCGTATGTACATACAAGGAACAAAGATTCCAATCGCTTCGTTCGAACGCGCGGCTTCTACGACACAAGGATAGATATCTGCCGTATGTCTAACCATTCGAAGGTATAATGGTGATGGGGGAATTATTTCGCTTAATTCCTGCGTACACTCCCCAAAATGCAACTTGTAAAACACCGAGAAGCTAGCCAGCTTGCGTCTATGTTTAAGACTAACTAAAGTTCCGGTTACCGATTAACCTTTTGGCACGCCTTTCCACTGAATCCAATGCCGCGACCAACTTTTGCCTGCCCAGATATGACAGCAGTAATCCACACAAGACCTGTGCTTTATATAAAGTCAAAAGCTATGTGAAGTATCGCCGTACGTACCTTTGGAAGGACTTCAACTTTTCTGACAGCTACATTCGCTTTCGATTTGATGAACCGTCCGAAGTTAAGATTCGCCGAGATTTCAACTCTAAATAATTTTATACATTGTTAAATATTTAACATCAAGTGAACCGCTAACTCGTTTTCCTTCTTCTTCCGTAGAAATATGAGAAGTCATGAGATAATTGAAAGTCTTTTCTTTTCTTTTCTTATAATTGAAAGTCTACAATAACATAAATTTACATTAATAATACGCAAACCGCAACAGTATTATCGTTAAATCCGCATATTGTTAAATTCAAAGCTGATTTTCCTGTAAAATTGTCTGCGTCAAATGACATAGACTTTTAATAACTAACATAGTATATCTGTTCCGATAGTAATTTCGTATTTTAGGTATGCCTTTGATCCCCGTCATAGTAATGAGAGTAAATCTATCCGGGTCGATTTTGGCCTTTAAAATATTAAAGCGGGTAACAACGTCGGTGTTTTTGTAGGGCTTCGGTACGTGATCGTTGTAGAGTTGTTCGCGAAACGTGACCCTTTTGTGATTGAAACTTGTGCCGGAAACCGACGGCCCAATCTAAATCCGCTATACAAACTGTTACCCACGCAAAGATTCGCCTACGTCTTTTATACCACACGCAAAAGTATATGACAAAATTGAGAGTCTTAGTATTTACTGTGTTAATCACTGTTACATGAAAAGGACCTAGTAATCCGCCCCGGCATCGCCCGTGATCACTACTAATTATGTTGATGCGATCGCTACCAATCTTCACAGGATCACCCGCTAGGCCTATCTGAATATTTCCCTAAGATTTCATTGAAATCGGTCCAGCGGTTTCGCAGTCTATTAGGAGCATACATACACACATCGCCTTTTATATATATGTAGTGTGTATTAGGATAAAATAGAAAGTTATTTATTTAAGTACTCAAATATTGCATACTCAATTTATTTAGAAAAAGTTAAGTTAGAGTAACAATTGCTCTATTCTGTGCTGCGTGTGTTACAGGAATTCGCAAAATATTTCAACCTGCCTGTAGAAGTTTGCACTTAAAAACGAAATAATAATTACCAAAAAAGGGTCACAATAAATCACAAACCGCATGAATGTTCGAGTACAAATACATCAAATATTTGTAATAGAAGCTTTGTTTCAAAAGCGTGCGAAGCCTTTGTGTTGGTACAAAGCATTTTCGAACAGGTGTCGGCTTCAATGAAAAGTTCGCTTTGCCTGCTACCGCAATAAATACAATTACAATTCCTTTCCCGACATATACTAATATATATTTTAGTCATTTATTACTCAACAAACAAGAAAGTGATATAAGAATATTAGAATTTATGGAATGAAAAACAACCTACGAGAAAAATGTATTTCCTCCCATGTTTCCGGGATAGAAAACACATATTGTAATCGATCGTTTGCGTTTAGTTTCTAAATCTGATGGCGTTAAATGTGTTTTAACATATCACTTATAAGTTTTAGCAGGTAATTTTAAAATTCCTAACTCAAACATCTCAACAAGCGATGACTACAACCTGTTTGAATTAAAAAATATATAATATGTGGTGTGGTATGCTGGTTAGTCTCCCTGAAAAACGCTGAAAAAACTATACTATATATAATTCATTGTTTTAAATGCGATTCCTGTATTAATTTTGTCATTTTTGTTTCAGGTAAAAGAATAATTACTTCAGTTTACGAAAAAAGAAAATTCGTCACAAAAATCCATCGCCTGATCAATAACAAGGTGGTACACTGAAGTAAGGAATAACGAGCTATGTATTTGTATTCAAAGGAGGTGGTGCATTCATTGAACACAATTTACATGATCGTGGTCTGCATTTAACCGAACGATTTTTGGTGCTTTGCTAAAACTCTTACTAAACATCTGTAAATTAATTATATTTGAAATACCACCTTTATACAAACTTATTTGTAGCATTCGGCTTTTGACGATTGTGGCTACTGGAGATAGAGATCACCGTGAATCGTCACAAAGATCAGTCTCTTGTCGAGTTATTACCTAAATGTCATAATTTGTATAACTCATAACTTTCATAGCATACATTTCTCCTAGTGTACATTAAAACTCATACGAGCGACACCGGGTACGAATAGCTGGTTTCAAAAACAAGCGATAAACGACGAGAGTGTATGAGATGTACCGATGTAGAAGAAGCAAGAGGTGTGCTAGGATAGACATGGAAATGCTTAATCTCTGCCTACCCTATGTTCGTAATAAATAGTCTCTCATTATAGATAAGTCAAATTTAGATGCATCTTGTTTGGCACAAAGGAGCTATTTTACACGAACATCCATAAAACAGTCCACCTAATCGAGGTTACGCGCCACGATTCATTATAATTTCAGAGTCAGGGTGAAACATTAAAGTTCCTTTTACAGTCAACGATTACTCACATTGTACTTACAGTCGAAGACTACAAAATACTGAATTAACGATGACATTCTTATGTCTGCAGCGTAATATATACCAACATTTGTCATACAAATTGGGTAGCTCAGTATTATTTCTGAATATACCATTAGGTGAAAGTTTTACTTGTCACGTTTTGAGGTGACATGAAAAATCTGTGATGTGTAAAAATAAAATAAATAAATAAGCGCTCATGCCCGTAACCCAAAGGGTGTAGGCAGAGATCAGCGTCATTTGGCACAATCCTGGGACACCTCTCTCGCTTCTTCTACATCCGTATATCTATGCATACATGCTCGTCGGTTTATGGGTACTCCTTATATTCCCCTTCTTTAGTAAGGGACTAATCTGATTGATATCTTCGTGTGATGTATATTAACAGAATATTCATATTAATAATATTATAATAACGTTTTTCCCTTATTAATTTATCAACTGGACGTACTGTACGTGAGGCTTAAGTAGTTGTTCCAATCGCAATCTATGAATTATTAATTTATGACAAAAATTTACGTAACTAGAACGTAATTACTAGTTAGTAGTTTATGTGAATTGATCTTCATTTTTACAACCTCGTAGTCCATTGGTAAACTCCGACCTCCGAGGCTTGTCCTTGACCCATTTGTTCGCTCGACTTTCAACATCGAAAATTTCGTATCGTGGTCGTGACGTATCGTGCGATATAAAAGCACCCACTGGAAGTAGGTCGGACCGTTGTCGAAACTTATCGATTTTGCACGGAGCCGATAAGTGAAATGTGTACAACTCTGTGAAATCATTACCGCGTCTTGTGCCCCTTTGTTTTTGACATTTGATTGTATTTATAAAAGACGTTTCTTGCGTTTTCGTTACTAAGTTAATAATTTTAAAAATGTATGCAAAATTTCTATATCTAGTAGTTTTACAAGCAACTTTCTATTTCAATATTCTATTTCACTTCATTACGGTAGAGGAATGAAGATGAATGTAGACAAAACCGAAAGTGTGGTGTTTGTAAGAGACTAAAGTAAGACAGTAATTGATATAAATGTTAACGGTAATGTCGAACAGGTGGAAAAGTTTGTGTATTTAGGATGTATGTTTAGTAGAGATGGTAGACACGTTAAAGATTTTGAACAACGAGTGAATGCGGGAAATAAAATGGGCTATAGGTACAGAAGTAAGGGTTCACCACGTGTTTATGAAGGTTCGTCTCGCAATACACAGTGCTGTACACTAGTACACTGGTTGGTACTTGGGGACTACCCCAATTTGATGTATGGAAGTGAGATGGGTTGGCAAGAAAGTATGTTGTAGAGTTAATGCCGTTGAGATGACATCCTTAAGAACTATGTAAGACGTGACGTAATAGGATTAAAAATAGCGTTATAATAGGAATAGATGTATGTATGTAGAAGAAGCCAGCGAGGTGTGCCAGGATCTTTTTAAATCGAAATCCATAAACTGCCTACCCCTCGGGTTAAGGGCGTGAGCGCATATGTGTGACACGTTCAGGTAGTCGATATCTACTGTTGGACGTAGGACATAATCCGATAGATTATTTTTACTGATCAATAAATGTAAGAAAAATTATAAATATTAGAAACCAAGATGGAAACATATAAATGGAGAGAGGAAAGTTAAGTTCAAAAAAACTCTTGATAATAATATCGAATACATTTGAATATCAATTTAATATTGAGGATTGTGTTGACGTCAGAACCGTAAGTCTACGTCGCGACTGTCGGGGACCATTGATTCTGACGCGAATGGAGAGTGACGCTGTTATCGAATTTCTATTTTTATCCGGCAATCGAAATCGCGAGGGAATGTGCTTACACCACCAGTTACAATCAATGTAAAGACAAACAGTTTTTATATTGAGTGTAACCGTACCCTTTTATTTATTCATTTTTAGTAAGGTTAAATTTCGGGTGATGTTGTGGGTAAGAAGAAGAGAAGAGGCAATATAAAGCATGAATAGCCTAATAGACAAGGACGTACGTACCTTATGGTCTGTAAATTACAGGGTCGACATCACGCCACTTACGAAAAATTGTTTTCTTCCTTTCATTTACTTTTTTTTTTAATTATGCTTTTAAGATGTGAATAATATTTTACTACGATTACGAAAGATATAATAACTACATTTTAAGGCTTTCGTGGGTTATTTTTGACTTTTAATTTTTTTTTATCGAATTATTATTTTACTCCTGACCATCGCTTTAAGGATAAACGGTCTGTAAGCACTTGCTATAAATCTGGGCCTTGGTTGTTGTATAACTAATGGAGTTATAAGACGTACTTAGCTTGAGTCGTTTCTATGTATATATAATCGTACTTTAATTCCACAAAGGGATGAGAAAAAGTGAGTACGTCATATAAAACTTCAGAGTATAATTATTATAGTAATATACATTTTAGTCCTCAGTAAAAAATCTTAATACTGATAAAACTAATAGATTTAATCATAATTGTTCTCAGTGAGACAATCAGTAGGAAACATTAGAATTTATTATTATATTTTATGTACCCTATCTCATTTTTATCTTTTGTTTATGTATGTCATCTTAAATAAATAAATAAATAGTAACACTATTTTAAAAATATGCATTATAAATGTAATACAATAGAACCATAACAAACCACTAGCACCTAAAGTATATTCGAGATATAAATTACTATCGACATTTCTGTTCATTCGTTTTTCGCGGTTCATTTGCCATTAGTTTTCGGTAGCTTATATAGCTCAAGGCTCGGATGAAGGCACCCCGGGCTATCATTGCGGGAACCGGGTCAATGGGCCTCGGCACGCCTCGATTTATTGATGTCGATAATATCGCCTGTAACGCCTCCCTATAACGCATTTTATGGAAGTTATCACCATTTTTTTAATCGACCAAGGTTGGTACAAATAGAGGAATTTGTATATGATGAGCTTACACTAAACAAATTTGTGGTTAGCTCGCAGAAATGTAGTAAACACTGACAGACAAAACACTGACATCTATCGAGTACGACCACAAAAACTGTAGATATTTATGATCTAAGAAAAATTAAACAAGAACCAAAAATATTATGAAAATAAAGTACATTCCGTTCTTAATTGGCATTGGATGTAAAAGTTTCTCTAGTACTAGAGTAAGTTCCCAGCTCCTGGCCATACGCCAGTTTCAGCTGAGATCTTCCGTCTCACTTACTCCTCGTCCTCGAACTGTCTTCAACAACTGTCATTGTAATGTAGTACTTTATTTCAAAGTTTTGCATTAAGTTTGCTTAAATGTACCTACACATGAAATGTTTTTCCTTGTTTTAGTAAGAAATTCTTGTTAACCGGTTACCTCTGTTTGTTGAACTATGTACATCCTGTGTTGTCAGTCCATACTTGATACTAAAACAATAGAAATATAACATAAGAATGTGACAATCACTATTTTAATTTCATATTGACGGGCATATGCACACATAGCGCTACGCAAGTTGATTTGAAGTACAAACAGCAAGTTTCAAAGTAGTACTAACTTTATATAACGACAATAGTTCGAAAATAAATAAAAAAATAAACAAAAAATAAAGCCACCTTATACAAGAAAAATAAATGAAAAAGTGTTCATCTAAACTGTTACAAATTCAAATAAGCATGTTGCTGACGCAAGTTGAGGAAGTTTACGCGAACGTCTACAATTTTCCCCTACCAAATATTGTAACGCGGCTAAAGTTTTTACTTAAAAAATAAAGGTCTTAGAGATATACGATAAAATAAGAGTCGATATATTAGGAACCCATTTCTAAGATGTCATCTCAATAATGTGAAAGAAAAGTGCTATTCCAAGGAAGTCATTTGCTATCGATGTGGATAAATAGCGACGTGCTGATGGTCGTTGACCCAGTTTCCATAATGATAGCCCTCGGGGTGCTCATCAGATGCTGGGGCCATTTAACACAAAAATACAGTGCGAAAGTGTGTACACACCTTAGAGAAGTTTAAAAGATTATACGGAATTTATGGACATGCATCCGTTACTCTTGATATTTGCGGATGTTGAGGGATAGCGTTATTCGCACAACATCCAGTAAACCGTTTCCCTTTGTCTACTGTAAAAAATAGACAAATCACATGTTACATAGTGTGACAGTGACGCGGCGGCCAGCAGTAGTCGTTGGATCCATCCCTTATCACGCACACACACTCATATCTATGTCATAGACCGTTTGTGAATTTTGGAAGTTAATAATTAGTCTATATTATAAACTGTAAAAGAATTCAATTCAATTCACATTTGATATTTTGCTGGCATTGTTACGTCAAAGTTTAAATTAAACTACAATATATTTATAGGTTAGGTTCGTTAAGTTGGGCATGATAGTTTTTTCTTTGATAAACATTTTAAAAAGTTTTTTATCTACGAAAAAAAAAATGGTTTGTTGTATTTGACATGATACGACAAATTGTTCACCAACACCACAACAACTGTCACCACAGTTTATAAAATGCTTCATCCGATTATAAACTGACGAAATTCACGATCGGTCGTTGACATATACAAACGTTACTTATTTTTATAAAGGCCCCCTCATCTAATAATCTAAACGCATTTTCCTAAAATTTTAGTAAAGAAATAACTGGTTCAGTTTAGTTATATCACTGTCCTTGAATGTCATTAAACTTATAAAATCATTATACCTCTAAACTCATAACGGAAAACGTATAATCAATTTCGTTTGCGACAGCTTTATATCGAAGTGAGAAAACAACGGCTGTTGCAAATGATTCAACTAACATATAAGGATACTTGTATTTCCGTCCGTTTAAATTTAAATGTTTCTACTACTTGGATAGGATTTCCATATATGTTACGTTATACTGGATTGTGGGTAGTAATGGGCAGTCAAAGAGATAGTTAAATCATTGCCTACAAAATAGAAAAAATATAGGGAGATTTTAGCGGGAAGTCAATTAATACTCAAGAATTACGATACGTCCTTCCAGGACACCGGTGTTTTTATTACGCAGGAGAAGAAATTAGTTGACCGCATTCCTTTAGTTAGAATTAGTGCAATATCAGAAGTTTGTAGGTTCGAATAGGTACCGATGTTCAATGAATCAAGTTTTTTTTATTTTCATAATACATGGGTATGAATAGATTTAACTAAAGGATAATAAAGGATTTTATAGAAGTAAATGAAGGTGCAAGTGTTTTTTTTTTCATAAGAAAATTGTGGAGAAAGCCACTAACCATTGAAACACAGTTATATAAGTATAGTAACTAGTCCGGAGCCAACGGATACAGTTGGAAATTTGTGTAGAATTTTTTACCTAAATAAATTGATTTAAATTTTGATTTTGAATGATGATGATGATAATTTTCTCTAGATGTATTTTGAAGATGACCAATCTGAATCTGTTTCGAAGTCTATAGGAAACATACATACAAATGAGGCCCTCTGGAGAGAAGTTTTTAATCATTTCTTACTCTATAAAAAAAACAATACATATATATCTGTATACATAGATCTCATACTGTGATCTTAATAGAGTACGAAATATCTGTGTCTGAATTACTTTTAACAGTCTCTGAAGTTAAAACGGTTGGGGCGTTTTTTTTAATAGAAATAAATATCAAAATCTGGTCCAAGGCTGTGACCTAGAATCCATCTTTATTACAACATCACCTTGATCTTTGTGTCGTAAATCTATATTATTGGAAAAATGCCAGGAACATGAAGACTTGGGACGTGTAGTGTCAGCAAATAAAAGTACCCAACATTTTTCTTGGATATATTTATCAAAACAAAAATTTTACCCTTCCGGGCCATCTAAACCAAGGCGCCCTAAAGACTTTAAAACTATGTTAATACGCTATATATCTATGTATATTATTCGACGTAATGCAATGCACACTTATTAAGTACCCATGACAGTTCACTTTTCGTAAATTTGTCCATAAAAAATAATTCAATTCATGGGGTGACCCCTGTGACCAAGCGTGGTATATTGAAGATCTACCTCGCCTCCTGAACGGTTTACGTAGTATGAGCACGTGCCCTAAGTTGTCGGTATTTAATATGGAAATGCACTTTTCTTTAAAAGAACCCATCGATCTATCTGCTGAATAGTGCTAGAGGCAGACAACCGCCACCGTTCAAATTAGACAGATCGCTTTTAATTTAGAAATAATTGACCTGTGTGCAGTGATTCTAATGTCTTCTTCTAATGGCGGGTCGTAATAAAACTTACACAAATTTAATTTTCCTTTACGTGGGCGATTTAAAAATAATGTTTAATTAACACTACACAAACGATTCTCGTTTTTATATTAACGGAATATAAGCTTGTTTCGGATCTTGAGTCATCATTCGCATTTCTTAGGGATATGTTTTTGCATGGGCTACGCGTGTACGACTCTTGTATAAAGTTGCATTTACATATACGATTGGTATCTTTAACTTAGTTTATGTTAAATGAATAATATCATGTCCTAGTTCTCTATTATTGAGATTTAAGTTAAAACTGTATAAGTACAACGGCTAGTAAAAAAATGCTAGTTATAATTACATTATTGAACGTTAAAATGCGAGTATAAAATATCAATCGTATATCATCAAGTGTAGAAAGAAATTTGCTAATAGTGAAGGAACAATTAATATCGGTTTTGTAGGCAGTATATGCATTACAAACAAACAAATAAGATAGATAGGCAAATTTAAAGTAATTTTAGAGTTTATACGGAAAAACAAACCAACAATATAAGATTTTCTCTTTAAAATTTTCGTATTGGTAACAACCCCGAAGACAAGTATTTATTTGATCTTTGTCAAAATGTCAAATGTTGGGTTCACTACATGCGATTAATGAAGTATAAAAAAGTATTCGGAAAGCAATTTGCTGTCTTTATTTACTCGGATTGGATTAAAAATAAAATACATATGTCTTGAAATGTCATACTAAACTTAGAAAGTCGAATGTAAATGTGGTTTAACTATATGCTTAAGCTAACTCCACAATATTTCATGTCCAGTTCATCCATACATTCGGTTCGTATTATATCTGTGTTGTTAAGTCTTTTAATACTTACTAGCTTTTAACAACGAGGGCACGTGAAATTACGACAAGCAGAGGTAAATGCGACCGATTTTTTTTGGAGTTTTATTGCGGCGTTCAGAATTAGAAGAATTAGGAATTCAGGCGTACATTGGACGGAGTGATCGTTTAGGACGGAATAATAGTTTTCCTTTCGTATCGAATTTTTGCTAATAATAATAATCATTGTCCCATTAGTATTTTTAATATACTCTATCCTATATTCCTGATAAGTCTTGGTTTTAGTTTTTGGGCCTGGGTACATTCTAAAGCTGCTGAGATTAGGTAGAGTCCCTAACAGCACTGCACGATGCTGTCGACCAGAACGGAGAAGAACCACGACCTCACAGTATACGAGCTTGAAGTAGAGGTATTATCCTTTTACGTTTCGTCTGCTGAATGAGGTGCCGTAGACCCATCCTCTTCTCATCAATTGCTCTTATCCTTTCCCCCGTTCTCATTTCACCCTTCCTCAAGATTTAGAGACTTGCGGATGCCGATAGGTACCGGTAGGTTCACTTTTACTCCTCAATATGAATTTAAACTAGTAAACCTAATGAGGCTCATTATACGATCACTATAAGGCGGCCATGCACCAATGCACGGAGTCTCTGCGAGATAGCATCAAAAACATGTGATCTGTAGTAGAATCAAAGTCTTCGTGCAATGTGGGTTACATTGCACGAAGACTTGCAAACCATAAGTGGCAGTGGGCTGCCCACATTGCTCGTAGAACTGATGAGCGATGAGGCCGAAACGTGCCTACGTACAGGTCGACGCAGCGTAGGTAGGCTTCCATATAGATGGACCGATGATCTGGTCAAGGTTGCGGGAGCCCACTTGATGAGGGCGGAAGGGGACCGATCTTTGTGACGTTCAGAGGCCTACGTGCCGCAGTGTATGACCATCGGTTGAAACGACACTTATTATCAATCGTTTAGCGCGAATTTCCGTTTTATCATTTTATGCGACTTGTAACATCGCCAAAAAAAATGAAGCAAGAGATTTCCTACACCTGTATTTACAACATTTTACTTAAAGTTTTAGCTCTAGAGTTGTTATATTTTACATTTCATGATTAGTATTGATTGCCTGTCACCTTTACAAGTGTGAGTGATGCAGTAATCAATTATAACGCAGCGGAAGAGCTGCATGGGGCTGGCAGCTGCAATGCGCCACGCCTGTTCTTACCGACGGCACTGACACACGAAACATTCAACCACGACGCCAATGCGCTGTGAACACACTACTACAACATTGTACAAATTATTATTTTTATACATACATATTGAATGCTAAATCAACCCTCAATGGCATTTACAAAACGATACGACAGAGTCCTTTAATATAATATATTATAAATTAATAGTACTTAGTATAAAGATTACCAACGTATCTGTGACTTTTCTCGTGTTCTAGATGTAGGGGGCGTTAGTAACTCAACACCATTTAATCCTTTCTTAATCGCCACAGTGCACCAACGCGTCCTGCGGTAGCTAAACGATACAGTGTCTTGTAGAGTGTGTTTTTGGCAGGCAGTGGCTACAAGTTGGCAAAATATAGTAAAGGCGAACCTGACGTGTGAACTTGTGATGTAAAACATGGAGCAAAACAAAGTGCTACTACTCTATTATAATATCAATGCATTAATTTAGAATCTATACAATTTTATATATTTATGACCAATTCATAAAACAATCACGGGCCGCAAATAGGACATCTGCGGGCCGCGTGTTGCCGACCTCTGTTGTAGACTGTCTTCGCATGAAATATTAATTATTTGCAGAGTTATACGAAAATACATGCGAAATATAGCATTTGTCACCACTCTATCATATAAGACGATACTTGATTGTTCTGATTTTTCACTAACTTACGGTGTCCTACAAACCGAAATATTTTTACATTGCAAACAAGACTTTACATCAACACTGTTTTAATATCTCCATTAAAATAAATACATTATCTCTAGAATGTTTTTTCTATAATTCTAGTATAAACATAGTCACTACTGCTCTTTGGATGTGCTTAAATTAATTGTAGTGTTGTAAATAATTTAAAATTATTTGCAGACGCTTCGAAGACCTCGAAAATAATTCGGGCGGTGTATATAAATGTATTTACTTTTGGTAGTATAAACACTAACTAACAGGTCAAACCCGCGCGAATAAATCACCAGAAAGCCGCCGATAACCTAAATGCTAATTGAAATGGAAGAGTTCGGGCGACGGAAATAACAAAAATTACGATGATTGTTTGTTAAAAAGTGGCACTAAATGATAAGTTTTATGGCGCGCCGCTATCGGCAGCCCGTGGGCGCGGTGCCGTTGAACTTTATTTATGTTTCATACACAACCATCATTCTCATTTATATAAATAAAAATAAATAATTGCGTTCGATAAATTAAAAAGATTGATACACGAAGCCCAGCGATAGCTCGGTGACACACGTCTACGACGCTTTAGTAATTTAGAAAATATTTTTTTACCAAAATCGTTGGGCCATATCAGAATCTTACAAGAGAGTGAAAATGGTTTAAAAAAATAGCTCTCCAGGAATAAAAATAACAGTGATTATAGAGCGATCACAAAAATTTGAGAGAATTCTCTTCTCTTCTCATCTTTGGTCTTCCGGTGTACGCGTCATTCCCGGAAATCTAATAATTATTTTACTCTTAAATAATGTAACTTCATCAATATGCTTATCATTACAACAATCGTCTTTATAATACACTTTTTTATTGTAAATATACAATTATTGATACCAGATTATCGTAAAATATATCTATCCACATGCAACATGGGGATGTTGAAGCTACAACCAACCAAAATCACAATTGGTCTGTTGTGAAGTTTTGGCTAATAAGTACAATACTCCCGCAAACGTACATTTTTATATATCTAAAAGATTTTGTAGACAACTAGTTGGCATGTATTTGTCATGTCACATCTATACATATAATAAAAATGTATCGCTATTTGTACATGGAAGATATTTGAGAAAACTATTGTTGGGGGCCTTCATAAACGCAATAAAACCCAAAACAATGATTATTAGCATTTTTGTCTGTTTGTCTGTGCGTTTGTTACCGCTAATCTCAGAAACGGCTTAACCGATTTGGGTGCGGTTTTCACAAATGTATTTTGGTAAGCTACACTTAACATTTAATGTTTGTTTTATCTCAATTGGTTTATAAATAAAAAGGTTATATCTATTTAAAAAAAGGTTATATGATGTTGTTTAATTTAAATTGCAGGGTGGTCGAAACCGCGGGGCACAGCTAGTTCAAAAATATAATAGAATTAATTAATTCTATTATATTTTTGAACTAGCTATCTATTCTAAAATTTTAGGAGGATAGTACATTATCTTTGCTAACCAGTCTACGATATGCAGATGACACTACCCTTTTAGCCACTAGTAGTAGCAGTATGAAAGAACTTCTGAAAATCAGTGAACGGTGTCAGTCTAGAATTTGGTCTGAAGATCAGTAAAACCAAGATGATGATTGTCGACATAGCTAACAATTTGCAGAAAATAACCAAAGTAGCATACTGCAACGGCAAAAAATATTTTTCTAATTGTAATAAAATTTCCAAAAGATTTTTTATTATGTAGGCGATATAAAATTGTTTGGGGAAGTCAAGAAAAAGTAAACCCATGTCGTTAAAAAATGTTTTTCAGATCGTGCTTATAAAATTTCCAAAAGGTTATTGCGACCCTGCCAGGATTCGAACCTGGAATCTTCTGATCCGTAGTCAGACGCGTTATCCGTTGCGCCACAGGGCCTTGTGTAACATTTACGAAGTTTTGTAATATACAACAAATTGTAATCTAACTTTTATAAGTATTTAACATTCTGTTTAAATACATCATTTTAAATTAAAGAAACTGGGAAACTTTTCAATAAATTTAATTGATAATACTGATTAATTTAGGGTATTTTAGATCCATAAAAGCTGCGGACCTGTCATAAATTAGCTATACGATTTTTTTTCTTTCTTCATTTTCTTTAGACGATGATTATGCATGTTTCAAATTATCATAAATCTAAACATTTTTACATTCTAAAATTGGTAGCGCCCTCTATTGACCTATAATATACTTATAGTTACATAGTTAACATCTAATGATAATAGATGGCGCTTTTAGGAATATAATTTTTAAGTATCTTGATTTTTTATCGTCAAGTTTGCAATTATAAATCTCAAATATATAATTTAAAAAAATTGTACTCTTAAAGTATTTTATTTATACTGCATCATTTATATACAAGCAAATACATACATCAGTTTATTTATATTTTTTTTGTCGCAGATTAACTTGCGGCTGATCCTGGTATCGGGGAAGACGAAGGAGTTCGTGTTCAGTCCCGTCGACTCGGCCGGCGACATCGCGGTACACGTCTACGACAACTGGCCTGAAGGTGAGACACATAAGTGATAAATATTACAGCCCAGGAGCCGGCGACGATCTGACCTACGTCGTTTTATAAAACCTGAAAATTATCTCTGTACGTCCCTAATACAGATAAAAACGATCCCCCCGATGAAGTTTGGATCACAGTAACTTTGAAAGATATCAGGTAACGAAGGCGTATAAAATTGCACCTCAACATCGTTAAAGTATTTCGACTTCAGTGTTTCGGAGAGATAACGTTTGTGTTTTATTATTCTGAAAGATGTTACATAAAATAAATTAATTACTTAGACTTGTATTATTAAAAAAAACATAAAATAAAATTTGCTCCCACATAATTTAAATTAATTGGGGATTAGTTAATTAGTTTTCTATTCTTGATAAATAAATTAGCTTTTTATTCTCGATATCAAATTCGTACGTAAAAAATCTAATACTTTTTTAACTTTAATTTTGACCACCTTCTTAAGGTCATGTGTTTTTAATAATGTAATGTAAGCCAAAGACCTTATAAACACACAACACAACGATGTACAATATAAGTGTCATAATATTGTGCACGGGTTCTACTTACGTAAAATAAATACGAAGGATAAACCATATAAAAATACTCTCTGTCTACCTCAGATACCTTAAAAAGACGTGTTTATTTTTATAAATCTAATTCATAACTTTATCGACCACTATTAGGATAAGAGAATATTTATATTTTCGTTTCTATATTAACCTTTCAGCGTTATATAATTTCGAATAATACTTGAATCTGTTATACGCATCGTTTTACCTAATGCGGTCTAATCACAGACATCGCCGATGAATACCCTACAACCAGACCGCTTCCGCGTACGCACAGACACGGAAGGTCGGTCTGTCGGTAACACCGCACTATGTAAATACTGAAATGCTCCCATGCGCTTATATTGGAAAAGGTTGAATGGTTTTATGGCTTTTTTATGTATTAAGATTACTAATATTAATAATAGGTACGTATTTTAATGTAGATGAGTCAGCCTATTCTCCTTTTAACTGAGCCTCACTAATCAACTGAGTTATTGAACTAAAGTGATTGGTAATTGCGCTAATGATAGCAAAGATAGGGACGGGCTTGAAAATAGTTTAGGGTTTACTGACAGCAATGTCTCTTGGATAAGAACTAATCTTCCTTCACCCTTTCCAAGACCTTGACGTGTATCTTCTTACATGCCGCCGTAATACTGAATTAAAAGATTCATGGAAGGAAGTCTTTTAATTATCAGAACGTGAAATCAGACTGCATTTTTTGTTCACACTGAGCCCCTAGTGTGAACAAAACAGTTGGTTTGTTTACGTTCACTCTGAACGCGTACACTGAGCGACCGTGCACATAAATTACGTACGTCCCTTACACACGATTTCGAAGTAAACCGGCTGAGGGCTTCGATATGATTTTACGTTCAGTTACCCTCGTAGCCGATCAGAGTCTACATTGCGTAGTGACGCAGTAAAAAATATCGGCCGCTCGTAGTTAACAACTAGTCATAGCATAATGGCGTACCCTCTGTTCGATGAAACATAAGTTAAATATGAATTGAAAAACCATAAACTGTAACGTTCGCTTAGGTTCGGCGGTTGGCAATTTGTTATGGTTTGGCTGGCCTAGTCTCTATAAAAATGTTTAGCTGAAGAATAAGCACTGCAATCATCAGTCGGTCAGTCAAAGTATCCTATTAGATTATGTATAATTCTATATAAGTTTAACGCTTTTAACAATCTTACCCATACATTAGCGACATCGTTGATTTATTGAAACTCATCCGGCACTTTTAGCGAGGTTATTACGTCTAGCGAGTGTCGGAACTACGCAAAGTTGCAAAGAGCTCTGAATAATGGCAACGTGTGTATTTAGGTGAGTCGTAATGGGTCATAAATATCTGTTATGAGCGCGGTGCTCAATGTACTACTGTATGTGTGGAGGCTGTGCTGCTGCGACACTAATACGTAACGTACTAAGTGCACCACAGTTTTCATTTTAAAATGTAAACTTCTTTGCACTTTCTTACTTAGCACTCGAGACGCAAATCATTGATAAAAATTTCGGCTCAAATCTCATCTTAAAAATAAAGAACATTGGTAATAAAATACAAGTGCAATATTAAAACCTAGCTGAATTGAATGACTGAAAATTATTTTAAACTGGTTTCGAGGCCGGCGTCGCCCGACTAAATTTCAATATTAAATTATTATAATAAAAGATTTAGTATCTGTTACTTCTCGACAAAGTTTTTTAATGATGAAAAAATATCTGTTCAATAATTTCAGAGTTTACCATATTATAAATGAACAAATATTCCTTCTTAATATATTAAATAAAATGTATACTTTTATACTACCTAAATTATAAAGCATTCTTTTATAATTGGATATTTCATTTTAGGAATTTATAAACATATTTTTATGATAAATATTTGTTAATTTATAATTCGATGGATAAAATCTTGATGAGTTAATTTATATAATATTTGAAAAGATAATGTGTAAAATTATCAATACATAGTTATAATCAAAATGAAATCAGGACAATCCCGTAACGTAGTTCGAGCAGCGTCACATCCAAGCATTATTATGTAAATCATGCCTTACCCATTGTCGCGTAATGACGCCTCCGTCATAAAGCCCGCGGGGATCCAGTGCCGACTGGATATACAGTTAAATATATTAAAGAATCAAAATACAAAAGTGAATAACGTGACGAAAGATTTTTGATAAAAAAATATGCGCTCACGCCCGTAATCCAGAGG
>JWHW01052655.1:38962-57126 GCA_000931545.1 Papilio glaucus | reverse complement strand
ACAAAAAAAAAACATATTTCTAAAATTTAACACAATTTAATACAGATTATATGACGTTATTTAAAGCGTTAATTTAACAAACGTTTTTAGAATAGTTATTCAGAATTTAAATGAAAACATAGCTAATTTTCGGCATTACAAAGGCTTTATTTGCTTTTGTAGATTTTTTTTCAAAGGTATAGTAGATATAATTTAAGATACAAAAAAACCACATTAAATTGACGAATTTTAAAGCATTTTATTAGAATGAATTATAGAGATAAAACTACTTCCATTGTCGACGCATACAACGGTATTTGTAATGTAATAAAATAATATTAGGCGTCACTGTATAACAGGTGTTTTATCTACGTACCATACATAATCTATATAATTGTTAATATTAAATTAATTATAACGATGTTGATAACTTTGGTTGGTCGTATTTGAGGACTTGCATTTATGTAAATTTGAAGGTAGTTCGCTTGGTTACGTCTGCATTGAGGCTGCGTGTATCGATTACATCGGAAGGTTTTGTAAGGTCAGACACTAATAGGTTGTAAATTGTTTGAACGAATATTGAGTTTCGATGGGGTCAAATAAAATTTTAAGAATGTACGCTGTATTTTTTATTTACAACCCTATCACTTGGTACATCTCGCTGTTTATGACAATCAGGTACATTGGAATTTCCATCTGATATTTCTCACACAGGTCGTAGCCTAATATTCTCACTACACAATATACTGTACACACTATATACGACTACTTATAACAATCAGTCAAGGCTGGGCCTCAAGAGGTATTGTCACGACCGTTGACAGAAGTAAAAACTGAGTCTCCTTCCATTGACAAGTGCTTATAAAGACTCTCGCTGTTTAAAGTCAGCTACGCAACTTTATGTTTTTGTGTCGTACTCATGCATTTCCGACAAATCGGAAATGTGACACATCCACCTTATAGCACCTGTTGTACGTGATGAGCGACAAACGCACGCCACGTGGCGAGAAAATATCAAGTAGTCGTATATATTTGTAACAAGTTACCTTCATAATCAGTCGCGCGTTAAGTATTAGTCGCATCAGTCGTTGCGTTAGTCGCTCACCTAGGACAGATTTACTGAATAAAAAACAAATTCAAGTTTTTTTTTAATTCCTTTTAAAGGTAAACATTTTCACTTTTAAAGCTTATATAAATGTGGGTGATTGTCTTGTCAGTGTGTCAGTGGGGGTACATGAAGTACCAGTTGAGTATGAAAAGGTTCCGGTCGAGCTCGAGCTCGGCGGCGCTGAGCTGCTTCAGCCGCTTCTCCACGTCCTTGATGACCGCCAGCTCGGGCGGCGTCAGCGTCTCCTCGACCTCGAAATAAACATACCATCGTTTTGATACTTCACTCATTATCAAAACGTAACTAATATCATTTGCACTATTGTATTGTTGTATAACCATTGCACTAGGGGCCTAGTGCAATGGTTATACAACAACGAACGCAAAAATATGCATTCGTTTACACGTATGCGTGTTTGCGTGTACTTACGTCGTCGATGTGCTGTTGGGGCTCGCCGCGCACGCGCATGCTGTGCACTATGCTACGCACGCGGCGCTGTTTGTCCAGCAGGCGGGCGTGCGCAGCTCGCGTGTGCTGCGCTCTGCGCAGTGTGTTGTGCAGCGCGCGGTAGCACATCTCGCGCAAACTCTGCGCCACCTTACACCAAGTGACACCAAGTGAAGAGAAAATAAATTAACATGGTTTACAAATCTTTAACAGTCGTTAGTCACATGAGCATAATACTCTATTGCGATGTTATTGTATTGGTCGAGAACCAACACCATGAGCTACATTTTGCTTTGAAAAATCACAGTAAAAACATAATATGTACCGCTGGAGACTTGATCTGTTAGTCAAATGCACACTGTCCTTGAGTGATGGGGATCAAGTACTAAAGTTAATGTAAACTTACGTCGTGCATTTTAATATGGTACAAGTACACAGCTTTCGCCATCGCACCTGAAGACGCCGCCTTCCGCATCGGCTGAAACATATGTATACATTAACCATTAAAGAGTATCTGTAGGAATAACGTCTTTTAATTCATCGTCGGACCCCATTATTAAATTTCATTTGAAGAACAATGATCTAGTCAAGGTTGCAGGAGCCCACTGGAAGAGGGCGGCAGGGAACAGATCTTAGTGGCGAACAATGGGGGAGCACTACTTCTAGAAGTGGGCGATTATCTGCTGAAACGACTACGTTATTACTAAAACACCTACTTATGCTGATTCAGACTCTGTTCACGTCGATTTCTATGCCGGACTGTCTCTCTGTAAGATCCTATGAGAATAATGTTGTCCATGGAATAATCAAGGTGACCGAGCTTGCCCGAAGTAACCTTAACTTAAGTGGCAATGTGTCCACATTGCTGCTAGAACGGCGGACGAAAGGGAATAACACACCTTAGATTGGCTTCTATCAAGATGGAACCATGATCATGAAGGTTACGGAAGGTCTCAGCAAATGATCGATCTTTGTGGCGATTCAAGGGCCTACATCCACATCCAAAAGTATATGTATACTGTCTGATAAATAAAATGCTGGTAGTATTACTGACCTGTATGCTAATGAAATGTTCTTCCAATAGCTTGTATGTAAGCTCTTTACACTCCTTGTTTGGCAACATGGCGTGCTTCTGTATATCGTCTTCTTCTATGTACTTCTTTGCACGAATTAATCTGTGATTTATACACATATTTTGTACATGGTAAATAAAATTAGGATGAATTGATAATTGCCAGGTATAAGATATTGTTATAAATCATCTCGTCACAAACGTTTTAAAATGTTACAAGAATCGCAAGTTATTTTTAAAATTCGTTTCTTGTGATATAAAGTTTAACATTTGTTTGTTTCATTAATCCTTCAATTTTATACGTCGGCGCCATAAAGCTGTTATTCTACTGTTAAAACGGCATCCTTCCTGTCTTGGATGGTCTAACTTGTTTGTGCTGTTAGGACCAAATCTTCAATGGTCTTACCTGAAGATCCTAGCGGCCTTGGAGCCCAGTCTCTCGGTCACCGTGTGGTCCAGCACAGCTTCTAGAAGTTGTCCGGAAGCGTGCTTCCCCCGGACTACATACTGGCCGCCGCCCGCGTCGCCGATATGACGCACGAAACCAGCGGAGTTCTCCTCTTACATTCAGAAAGGTAGAAAAAATAATTGATTGGGTCACAATAGTAGCGAAAGTCAGCAAAGCTAGTTTGGAGTTGCGCGTGGGCAGTGCACCAGTGTTCCTTGAGACGCGCACATAGCCCGTTTTTCGGGGATGATTTATTTATTTATTTTATTTTTTTATTTTATTAGGAAAACTTACAGCTATTACTTATAATAATACAATATAATAATAAATTGAATATAGCCAATTAAAAGTTTCCACATATAGAATGACCAGACAATGTAAATATTTATAAATGTAAGTAGTAAAAGGTTTAGGCCGTGTTATTGAAGTAGTTTTTACTTCAATAAACATGGCCTAAACCATTTGATAAGCACAATTAATGCATCAGAGCGGGAAATTCCTTCTGGGTTACGAATTTAATTTGTTCATTTATATAATAATTAATTAATAAGGATTTCATTAATTGTTTATGTAATCTAGGTAGATTAAACACCTCGATTTTTATATACATAGATAGGTATCTATATTTATAAAAATCGACGTGTTTGTTTCCTATAGACTCAGATACAGGACAGGACCGATTTCGATGTAATTTTCAAGAAATGTTCAGCTTGGTCTAGCAGGTGATGCTGGTTAAGTTTGGTAGCGATCGGATTAACATAATTAGTGCTACCCGCGTGAAGTCGGCGCGGACCACAATTTATTAATACGGAACATTGTAAGTGTCATCAGGTTTTGTATACCATGACTGCCAAAAAGTGGCAAACACAGCAACAGCCGTCATAAACACTGCCATCATATAATCAAGATAGTTTTTACCTAGTACTTTGAGGTATTGATCTAGATGTTGATTGAGAAGAGGCTTGTCGGATCGTGTGGCGGCGTCGCGCAGGTCCAGCGCAGGTGTGGGGTTAGACTCCGGCGCCCACTCAGCTGACGACAAGTACATCTGCTGCAGCAGGAGACGCATCAGCTCGCCGGCTGACAACAAACAAACATAAAGTACCAGTAACATTAGTGAGAGTAAGTATTATTATGTTAGAAAAGAAGCTTCTTTATGATGAAATGATTGTACAAAATTCAAGCTCTCCTCACACTTGCTTTGCAGTTTTGAAAGACTGATTGCAGATAACATTTTGGGAAAAAAAGGAAGAGGCAAAAGAGAACCTGTTCACTCAGGCTCTCTTGTTACTTGGTTAGGTACAGAATGAACTTTACCATTTTCATCAATACGCCGAGTGATCGCTTTGACCATGATGTCGTCTCTGAAGTCCTGATGAAACCGGTCGAAATTTACTTTCCAGTAGATATCTGGGAAAGGTGAAATAATACTTTATTTTATTTGGATAGACTTCCTTTTCTAAAATTTCATTTTCTGAATTTATTTCCAATTTTTCATATTTCGTACATTGCAATTGATGTATCTAACAGTATTTAGAAACAAAATGGATAGCAATTATTTTTTTTAAACATGAGAATGTTTCTGTTTATGCCTCAATGCTTTTTATCAATTAAGAGTGGAATTTAAGTAATGCGACCATATTAAGGCTCCTAGGAAAGTTCATCAGTTTCATTAAATTGTTCAATTGTTTTAAGTTGAATGAAAAAATTAAATAGTTCATCATATCACAAGTTAACGCAAAGAAAGAAACTTACAATAAATTGTTAATAATCTCTGCTAATCTCATTATCACGCAGGCTTCCATGAAGTATTTTTTGAATATTACTATAAGTTCAGAAGCCGGTGCTTACTGTCATTTATACTGGCCAAGGTGTCCGCAGTCATGGCGTGGAGTAGCTGCCTGATATCAATGTCCGGTACGATGGTAGCCACGGGCTCCAGCGCTGGTACCTCACTGCCCTTGCCATCAGCAACTGGTGCTTGCTGAATGTACCGAGCGGTTGCTATACTCACAAATGTGTCCCTCAGTTTCACTAATGTTATGTTCTTTTCCTAGAAAATTAAAAATATAACTTCAAAGCATGCTAAAATACTTCTTAATTGAGGTTGTTGAATGATAGGATAAAAAGATTAATAGTGGATGTTGTGACTATAATTGAGAAAGATATGGATTGGTGGTAAGTTCATGTTGAAAGGATGAATGAAGAAATGGTAAAAAGACAAATTTATGTTGCACAAGGTGAGTGGCAATGTTTGAAGGGACATCTCAGGAAACATTATATTGATCTCATTAGTGACATATAAAAAAAGGTGAAATAAGGAGTACTCATAACTGACGAGCATATGTAGGTGAATGGATGTATTGTCCTTGTTTCCGAGTAAGATGTGAATTTTTTAAACAATGGTTTTTATGTTAAAATTCATAAACTACAAAATATTTTTGAAAAAAAAACTTTTTTTCATATTACCTTATAACATTAGCAATCCATATTCCACAATTACTCTTCACTTTATCTCACAATTTCCACAGAACTACAACTTTCCTATGAAAGTATAAAAAGTATAATGGCTGCCATGTATAGTTAATGATGTTTGTATACAACAATCTTGCTATGAAACAAGGTATAGAAGAATAGTGTGCCAGGATCGCAAAAAAATCAAATGGAAATCCTTAATCTCCAATCCTCTGGAATATGTATTTTGTTAAAGCATGTATTTACTTTATATTATTACCAGTCACCCGCCCTGGCTTCACATAGCAAATATGTATTCTTTGGTTGTAATTTCGTTACTACTACATATTATGCCTATACCATCAATAATTTGAAGAAGTCCAACTTTTTTTCTCATAGCTTATCTTTAATGGATCTTTCCCATATGTAACTTGTTTGATTAATATAAACTATATGTATATGTCAAGTATGCTGATTGTTTGTTATCCTATTCTAAAAATGAGTTACCTATTAATTTATACTGGACATAAAATGTTTTGGATGACAAAATTTGTCAGAACCTGTCCCTAACCCTGTTAAGGTTACCCTTAACAGCTAGAAATCTTTATACATTGTCATACCTTATCATCTTTGTACTTGGCAGCAACAGTGACTAGCAACATGCTGGCAGAACATGTTGCTTGCTGCAAGAGTTCTTCCACCAATATTTCGGCTTCTGAGCCAAACTTTGTCTTGATTTGCAAAAGATATCTGTGAACAATAAATTAAGAACAAAATGATATTAATAGCATACAAAGCAAATTGATTTTACAATGTTAACCTAACCTAACCCCCAACACAAAAAAAGACAGTAAAAAGTAAAAAAAAACACACAATAAAAGTACAAAGGTGTCTAATCTTCAAACAGCTGAACAAATCTTTATAAATTACAGATAAGACACACCCAGATCACATCAGTTCTCAAACAATAAAAACAAGTCAATTTATTTGGTAGCTACGATGCACACACACAGATACACATTTCAACTTATGGCACCTCTCTTTTGACATCAGGTTTCCCAAAATTCGCAAAAAAACCATTTTTTTTCTACTTTAATGTAACACAAAAAGATATGATGCAAAGTTCTCAATTTTACGCCAGTGGAAACCCACAGTAAGAATGATTGAATCCACTTGCCTAAAATTGTGTCGTGATACAAGCGTTCTCTCTATCTTTCTCTGTGAAAATACTGAGATGTTGTTTATGTAAATGTTTTTGAGTATGAACCCATGGTTAGACTAGTGTGTAGTTTAATTGCAGCTGGCCTTAACCTACACAGGCATAGCTAGTTTTATGAAATTAATACACACCTTGGATATCTGATGAGAAGCAGCACATTGTCAGGAATCAACTTATAATCAGCGATAACTTCATTGAAAGATGGCTCAAATGAGACCAAATCAAACTTAACAAGTGTGCGCAAACTCTCAACTACCTGAAAGCAATTGTTAAACATTCTTTTATTTCCAATCTATCCTTTTTTCTTCATACCCTTCTTTGTATTTGATTGTAATGTAAATGGTACATCAATTCAATGGCGGATTTTTGAATCGTGGAAGGGCTTTTTAGCCCAATCAAATCAATCCTCGATTTTGAGGAGGTTAAGCCTAAGGGGGCTTCTTTCATTAGAAATATACAAGAATTACTTGTTTAAGTATTAGATAAAAGGTTGTGAGTTTTTAGATTGTTAAAACTTACTTTCAGGGAGCTCAAGCCTCCCTAAATAACAATTGTGGATCCTGCATTTAGTAGTATGCAATTCCCTAGTAAAAGTGTCTTTGATGCTCAGAAGTTGCCATACAGGCATGTTTATAGAATGAATAAATAAGATAGTCATCTTGTAAAAGTGTGAGACATGAAATGTCGAATATTTACAGTACTCATAATTGGCAAATGTGAATGGAATTTCAGTTCAAATTGAAGAAATTTGCTTAGATGAAATAACATACATATGTTTTGATAAAATAAGAAAAGAACTATATAATATTGCATTGCTTCTAAACTTATATTTCACTCATTCTACACTTAAAAATAAGTGAAATCAATGAATCCATTTAATATACTTACAATAAAAGACACACAAGTGTAGAAATAAACATACATAAAATAACACTACATATCTTGAGTTTTAATTTATAAATTGAACTGAAATTTTTGAGACCTGTTTACGCGGTAATCCTGTAGTCTTCACAATAAAAGCTATCTGCTTGCTACCGTAGATAAACAAATCACTCCCAACTTTTTCTACAATTTCACCAAAATATCGGTGTAGAATCTCTGAAACCACACGTCCTAATTGGTGCGACATGCTGTATGTAACACACCAATCTTACTTCTTTATAAGCTAAGTCACTTCATTCTGTCTTTTCCGTAGGTAAAATTTATTTAATTTGAAGAAACTCAAACTACCCATAACATTGTAGGTTATCACACACAGAATACAAATTACTCACGAATACAAATTAGTTGTTATCACATGTCAATGTTTACAAAATTCAAATCAAAGAGCCGAAGAGAGCCAAAATCAACAAGAATTGTTACATGTATATCAAAGAGTATATAACGTAAGAGAAGGATTTTTTTACACAGATTAAAAAATATACACTAAATGTACATGGTATACTGTACATATTGTATTTAGTACTGTACTACCCTCACCTAGATTTAGGCAAGAATAATTAATTAAACATCAAAAAAATGTCTTACCTGAATAATATTTCAAGTCTTATCTTATCAGCTTACGGAGATTATTTTACGTTAATGTTATTGATACATGTTGTACAAGAGAATTTTATTATAATTACTTATACTGCAATACAAACAATAAACTATACTTCCGATGTGGGATGTTTTTAGCAATATTATCCAATTCTAAATATATAACGAAGAATATAAATAATAAAAACAGAGTATATATATCCAAACACCTTTTAGGATCACGCATAGAATACAAAATGTTTAAATACCTGTATAGGAAAACCTATAATAATAATTAAATAGTAATAATAATTATTCCAATAAGACGAATGTTGGCATAATAGGTACACAATTGGGACGGGCATGTATTATTACGCAGTCATTTCATATACTCTTAATTTAGTTCTAGATAGCAGCTCAGTTTATAGTATACCTAGTGATTTATAAACCAACGAAGTTCACAATCAGTCGGTGGCATTAACAAGTTTCAATTTAATTTAATAAATATATTGCACAAGACATACCAAGCTAATGTCGTTAATGTTAACATCGCGTGTGTTTTAAGAAATAAATCGCTATTGAAGGGATTCTTGAGGCATTTAGCTAGGTGCCACTGCTTCTATTGTAGTCTTTCACCGTGTGTATTAGAACAATTATACTTTACTTTTTTTCCTAATTTACATATCTTGGGTAAAGAAATCTAATTGTCTAAAGGTACCACTAACGGAGCATGATCAACACACTAAGCACATCAAGTCAAGTCCAGTAGATTTGACTTCTAAGGACGGCATATTAATTTACAATCTAAAATTAATTCACTTCTTTTTGTGTCTTGGCATCAATTGATGAACAGTGTTTCGTTTATTCAATTCTTTAAAATTAGTTTAGCTTAATACTGCTAGAGCAAGCAAGCGGCAAACAAAATTAAAAAACGTAAGCCTATATTCCATGTTATAAAAATAACACAGCGAAAACAAATTATGACTCGTCACAGACGATTCGCCGGTACGATGATTTTGTCTCAATTGCGCCCCTGGCTTATCTCTATATGTAAAACCTGCATCATCATTACGCCATCATAAGTCAACGGATAAACAAAATTTGTTTATTAAATTGCACCATTCAATTCGTAAGAGTGACCTAATCATTTGAATACATTCATTTTTCAAGTTCTAACATAAACGGTTCTCCATATTTATTATTAATAGGAGTAATGATTATTGTTGTAGTAGAAGCGAGAGAGGTGTGCCAGGATTGCGCCAAATGGAAATCCATGATCTCTGCCTACTCCTTAGGGTTACGGGCGTAGGCGCAAATTTATTTATTTGAATGATTACTGTTTGCAGGAAAATCCAGCTATGACACATTGTATTTTACAATTGAATGTTATAGCTAAAACCCAACGTTGCTCGGATAAAGTCGCCAATAGCCTAATGGTACGGATTGCGAAATATGAGGTTGTCAGTTCGAATCCATCATTCCATTATTGGTTAGGACTTAGTTGGAATGGTAAAGAAATGTTATTTAATTATTAACGATAAAATTGAATGTTAATATAACAATATATGTATAATCTTTATCTATTTTCGAATAACGTAGTTTTTTATCTTGATTTTTAGTCGGTTCAGCTTAGCAGTTTACAAACGCAGTTTAAAATATATAGATTATTAAGTTTATTTATTTTAATTTTTTTCCGTAGCAAAACTATATAATAAAAATACCCAATAAAGTTTAGTTCGTAGCTTATATCTTAAACTGTGGCTGTTTGTTTAAGCCAAGCTTTGACGGGTCGGCAAGTAGCTTTAAGTGAGGTAGGAGTTGGGTGCAAAATGGAAACATTCTAGGATCTTCTTGTTCTTCTGAGTCAAGGGTTTTGTTTAGGCTTTTACGTCGTAAAGAATTATCTTTGATGATACCATAATCATGTTTGCTAATGATTGTTTTCTATAATTTGGGTACGTCATCAAGCCTTTGACCGATAATGCACATTTCTATTTAAAGAGACAGTAGTAAAACATTGTAAAATGTGTTTACGTCTAATATTTTACTATCGAAGGAATGTCTTGACAGATAGTGATGGTGTACGTGAGGATACGTACAGTACAGTTGCACTCATAATACTATTTAAGGTACAGTCGCCTTCAGAATTAGATGATGTTTAAAGGTTTTATGACATACAGAAATTTTTTATTATTATAAAGCGGCGAGAAGAGACAAGACTTAATGTCTGGTATATTGGTAGGGCAGGACGTGGGTTTAATTAGATCAAAACTAGAGAGAGTGGTGTGAAGGCAATCTTTGAGATGTGAGAGGAAAGCTCTCGCTTTTCTGCATTATGTGTGAGTGATTTCATAAAAAGGAACGGAAGTATGTTACAAAAAGCTGGTGAAGAGCGCGCAATTTGATTTGAGCAACGCTTGCGGTGCTATAGTTGGTCGTCAGATGGTACCAACCGAGAGGTTGGTATATAATGTTAATGTTGCTTATTACCAAGATGAGATGTCAGATTTTACATATCATACTCGACTACGGTAAGGGTTATTTTGTAATGAAAAGTATGTTTTTATTTCAGTTCAGAGGTCGAATCAGATATCATGTGTGGGAACACACAAACTAGGAAATAACACTTTATTTATGTAAACATCAGTTCAAGGAAGACTAATGAATCATATTTATGATGATGCGTTGGAATGAGAAGCCAGTAAACGAGTATTTTTTACTGTCAATGGCATAAATTTTGTCTCAAATCCAAGCCAGGATCAATATATTCGAAGGAAACTGTTACTACCAAATGTATTTTTATCTAAAACTAACTGTTTGTGCCCGGATTAAAAAAAAATCTACCTTAATCTACATTATGATGGCAGAATAAGTCAACAAATCTTAAGATCTTACCCCCCTCCCCCCCACTCTTGAATACTTGCATTGCATTTTTTGACCATATTGACGTGAAACAAAGCACAAACCATGAATAATATTGTTTCACAAATCATGAATAATATGTAAGCAAATTAATAAGTGACAATAACCGTATCGGGAGTATAAAGTTCACACATGACTCATAACAGTTGTTTGCTTATACCTAATTTGTGTCTTGCTAATTCTAATTTGTTGATTCATGTTTTGACTAATTGATCATAAAATGTTATCCTACTATATAATATTAGTTAGTAAGTATGGATGTTTGTTACCCTTTCACGTAAATGCGATTGAATGGATTTTATTGAAATTTTGCAGTAATAGAGCTATCATAAATAAACATCAGAATAACACTAAGGCCTGGGTAGTATCTGGGTATCAAATAATATCTACAAAAGATCAATATTCAAAAGAGATCGGCAGAAGGATAAGCAACGCTTGGAAAACCATGCCCATGTCAGTTAAAACTAAATTATATAACACATGCATTCTCGCATGTCTCACCTATGGATGTCAAACTTGGCCTGCTACAAATAAAAACAACACAAAACTTATAAACTGCCAATGTCACATGGAGCGAAGCATGCTAAATATAAGGCTGCGATCGGTGGACAACTTCAAAAATAAGGGAGAAAACAAAGATAAGCGACGTCTCCAAAAAAATTAAAAAACTAAAATGGAACTGGACCGGACATATTAGGACAAACAAGGATAAATGGACTAGAGACGTTATCAAATGGTACCCCAGAAAAGGAAAAGGACAAAGAGGACGTCAAATAAAGAGATGGGAAGATGACCTACCGAAGGGATGGAGAGGATTAGCTCGCGACAGGGAAGTGTAGAAAGAACTAGGGGAGGCCTATGTCAAAGGACAACCTGACAAGCAACTGGATGCTGAGAAGTATTTACTACTAATTTATATAAGTTATATTATCATTGTACTTAATACTTATTTAAGTTAAAATGTAATAGTCAGCGAATAAAGGCTTTATCTATCTATCTATAATCTATAAAAATATTGTGTGAATTGTCCAAAATAACGATAAGTGTCAAGTAAGGGGGAAAAAATATAAATAGTAAACCATCTCTTATTTATAGGGCTGGCATGCCCATCTATGAATGATGATGAGATAAACATGAGATGTGTGAGATAAACGCGTTCTTTAAGAAATATGAGCAGGTGTACCCAAAAATTTACGACTTCGTCTTTATTCATAGTAAAATTTTACCTGGTGCATATGTACATAAAAAGACGCGCTATTGTGTTACGTAGCAGGTAGTGAATAAGAGAAAAAAACAAGGTAGAACCAGTTTTATTATTGTTGTTTTAAATGCGAAATGCTTTAGATATTTTATTAATATACAAAAACGCTTTGCGCATTTAAAAATTAACATAATTGTTCTTTGAGTCTCGTCGTCGTTTCATCCGGGTATTCGTCCACCGTTGTTCATTGATCGTCACAAAGAACGATCCCCTCCCGCCCTCGTCCATTGGACTCCCGCAAAGTTGACCAGATCATCATACGGTGCGTGGCTGGCATTCTAGGACCTTTCGGCCCCATCGGCCATCCGTCCTGCCAGCAATGTGTCTCATTGCTACTTAAGGTTTGCAATTACTCAGGCAATGTCGGTTACTTTGGTTCTACTACGGGTCATTTCTGATTTACTCGATTACAAAACAAATATTTATAAAATAGAAATTGTTTTTGCAGTGTACAACTTGAAATTAGCTATCTACTAGTAAACGCCCTCTCTCGGACATGGGCCCCATAAGCAAAAGGACCATCAAAGACACTGGCCATACTATCAACAATAATGATATACATAATAATCCATTTTTAAATGTTAATATAGTACGGGTCCCGAAAGTCGTGGAAAGAGCGTATATAATTTACTTAACAGCATTATGTCTTAGCAGTCTTAGCATTACTAGTCACAATTCTGTCTGTTTGACAAAAATACATAACTGTTTATGTTATCATTCGTTGTCTAACTAAATAATCAATCATTCAATACATTCATACATAATATTTCACAGACACATAGCTAGTCTCGAACTTTTTCTTGTAGAGGTATCTGTACCTCGCATTCAAACAAAGCGATCTTTATTTGTGATGCGGCAAGGAATCAGAACAATATGACAGTATCAATATTTAGTCCTGTTATATATGTATATTTAGGCCATTATTTATAGTTACATAATATTATATATATATTTTTAAATATATTAATTACTTAACTAAATTTGACTGCAATAAATGGGGTGGAATAGGCCTACGGAGCCAACGCCAAACCATCTTAAAAAAAGTAGGCCAAGTACATTTCAGAGGTGGCGTAAAAATGTACTTTTAGAATCACCATTTCTCTAAAATGTTGATTCTTAGCACTTTTACTTTTTTAATGTACTTTGAAGAACATTTTTATCAACATATAAAAAAAGGAATAAAAAGCGAGTCCAAAATTATTTATATTTTATTGAACCGCCGACAATTGTACCTACAACAGATTAAAATATACAAGTGAGTATTTAACAGTAATTATTGTATTAAAGTTAATTAAATCATAGTCTAAAACATTTTCCTTACTAACAGAAGAGAAGACAGAGGGAATTTATAAAATTATTCATTAGATAATTTCGTTAGTATCGACCAATTCAATACCCGATTTACTAACGCCATCTTCGAGCATTTGAAGTAATTTATAGTAAACTAATTTAGGCGCGTCTATAGCCCACATAAAATCTATATGGTTAAATTCTTTATAAGGAACTATATAACGTTCTAATGGATTTTTAAGTCGCGCGTATAACTTGTCAACATCTTCTTCACTAGCCAGCCAATCATTTTCGGCACTTAGCAATGCGATTGGTAGAGTAATTTTAAATAGAGGATATTCCGGAGGTATTGGCGTTCCGTACATCATAAAATTACCTTCCGCACCGTAATCGAACTGCTGGAATCTACCTTCGTTCCGGATTTCTTGAGCGTAATGTATCAATGTCTTAGTAGACGCCCCAGCCGGTACGTGACTAAGGATTATAGGCAGTAGAGTTTTATTAAACTGTTTGTCGTCGTGTCCGCAAATAACGAACATCGAGTTCTCGCATATCGCTTCCTCGTAGTGATTTATTTCACACGCGTGCTTCGACAACCATCTAAGAACCGCGTTTTGGGGTAAAAATTCATTAGCGCCGAGCAGTTTCATCAGATATGCTATGTTATCACTAAATTTGGCCAGCAGTCGTATCGGACTACGGATATTCGTCATGTAGGCCACCGGGGCGAGGGCGTATCCTGCTCTTAAAACTTTATTATACTGAGTTTTTGTCGATAGTAAAGCGAACAGCACCGTCGTACCCATTGAATGACCGATGTAGTTTATCTTCACGTCCCATCCCTTGTTCTCCATGATGTAATCTATAATTGCCGGTAAATCGTGCTGACTGATCTCGTGAAATGTAAAATTCCAAAACGCGTAACTGTCGATTTTTTTCGATACGTGTGCTCTGGAGTAGGTGTTACCTCGGGCGTTAGCCAACCAAACGTCATATCCTGCGTCGGATAGGATGAAGGCCAGAGCTTTATTCGGGCCCGGTATAACCCAATCCGCTGAACTGCCAAGAAGTCCATGGTGTAGGAGCACTGTCTTTCTGTACGGGTGAAGATCAGTGGAATTTTTCGAATGAGGTATCCTATGCATGGTTAGTATGTAGCCGTCGTCAGTGACAATGGTGTGGGACTCTGAGTAGTACCCATGGAAGGCGATGAGCTGCGGCGTGGTCATCGGTATCGTGGGGTCGTCTCTGGAACACGGATACTTGCGGACCTCTGGAGCGATCGAATCGAATATGACATTATCCTTGGCCTGAGCATCCTCTATGTAATCTTTGAACTTCCTTTTAAATCTTGTCGACTTGCTATCCGAGTCTACAGAGTTAGCGTTCTGCAAACCTAAATATGAAGAGATTTTATTTTGTACATTGTTCATGTAGAATTTTTTCAAGCTTCGACCTTTTTCTTTGACATAGTCCTTGATCAGAGACGTCTCTTTCGCGATGGTCGTTACTAGGTTTTGCGGGAACCAGTTTTGCGAGCACTCGTTCGTTTTGATTATTACGACCAATGTAAATAGAGCTATTGCCAGTAGCTTCATATTGTGTGCGACCGCGGCGCGCGCTCCCCGACGACTGAACTGAATTATGAGGGAGCAGAGCACAAATGTATTCCCGCGCCTCGGGTCAAGGGTACACTTAGTTATATCAAACTGGTCTGTGTTTTGCGCATTATTTATAAACAATGACGTGTCGGCCGGCTTATTACTTCATTGTATTAGGTACTCCAAAACATCTATTAGGCTATACCGAGATCTTTATTAGAATTTCAAGTATTTCAGATTATATTCTGATTTATGAAGAGAATATTTTAGATATTTCCAGTAACGTATTAGTTAAGGGAAGTGCGTACGTTTATTGACTTTTCTATTGTACATTAGTTTTGTATGCTTTAAAGTGAAATAATGTGGAACGATATCGACAAGACTATTTAAAATTTTTAGCAAATAAGATTTTTTTTTTACTATATAGCATGACTTTTTAATAATTTACACTAACATGTATATTTTATTTACCAAATATACATTTCGTTTTGGGTTATTTAACTATGTCGTCTAATTTAATTTAAAAATAGCATATAGCAGTATGAATTTTATTTTCTTTCGAATAGGTACAGTTTTTAATCAAATCAGCGAATACCTAAATCATAAATATTTTAAGAGAAATTGTTTACATTGAGGCCAGTCGCATTACACTGGACTGAACAGCACTTCTAGGATATGATTTTTTGTTGAGAAAAATAATAATCATTCATCTTCGTCTCTCTTTTACTCGTATTTGTATATTACTTGTGTATGATATGATAATTAATAATGATAGTACAAAATATGTGTCACCCTGATAATTTATCGGTCATTATAAACAAAGAAATTTTGCGGCCAATGGTTTACTGATGACTTACAATGAGCTTCTAAAGCCTATAATGGATATAAATATAGAACATGTTGACTCTGCTTGTATGAACCCACTTGGCGAAGTTTAATTTTCATGTGCCATTTGTATTCATTTTTCGTTCCATTAAACTGAGTCTAAATCCCTCCTAAGTCCATTCATTTATCAATAATTTTTTTTTTCTTCTAAGATTATGCTTTGTTTTATGTCCACTTAATACGATTTAAATTGTATTATAAGCGGAATTTATTTTATAAAGTATCTAGTATAATAGTTCGGGGGATGGACTTCTAATTCATAATTCATAAAATGTCGAAAATTCGGCTATTTTTAGTTCCTATACTAATACATTATGGAAACCTCAATTTAAAGACTATTTTTTTGCAGTTTTAATTAAATAGGCGCATTGTTGTTTTTTTTGTTTTTTCTTGATATAACGATTTTTTTTACCAAAACTTACTAACTAGATTAAAATTTGAATATTTTTTCTTTAAATTGCTGTTTATTGCGACCAAATAGAGATAGAGTACGGAGCTGCAGTTGTTATAGGAATGGGTCGACGCGAACGAGGAGGTACGAAGGCATCGTACAAAACGTCAAGTGAATCACCGTTTTTCATTTTTATTAACCATATGCTGAAATAATTACACATAAAAACCTGGAAAGTACTTTATTTAAATCAGTCATTACAAAGGAACAGTAGTGCAGGGCTTATTCACATAACAAGTAGGTGCGTATTTTACGTATTTGTTTAAAACAGATTTATTCATTACATGAGCATTTCCGTTAAACGCTGGTGTATGCAGATAATAAGCAAGGACTGTTTACAGAATTTGTAACCTGATATTTTAACATATTTTTTTTCAATATTTGTAGTGAAGACCAATTATTTGTTTCAGTTAATTTTACAAATGCTTTAACATTTGTAAACTTGGGCCTACTCTGTAAAGTAAGACTCATAAGAGATCTGATAAATATTAATCTCTATTTAAGTTTATACAATGAAGACTTATGTTAAGACTTGAAATCCAGTATCCGAAAAGAGAATATTGTAACGTTTATCCGTTTGTCTTTTTTCTTGTCATAATTGAATTGAAGTAATCTTAAAAACTTATGAAAAGAAAGGACGATCAAAATGTCTATTATTTTTTAATAAGTCTCAATAATTCATACACCAAACCAAGAGAAGAGGCAATCCAATCCTTTTATTTGGCGACCCGCAAACCAATATCAACGATTGCTGACAAAAAGCGAAGGTGAGCACCATGACTCGAAGGCGTTTTTTCAAGTTCAATGTACTAAAGTATAAAAGCAGTGAGAAAACTGCGATTTGTCAGTCGGAGCGCAACCGTGAAGCAAGCAACATCAAGAGAGAAGAATCGTCCAGCCAACCGTCTTAGGAATAGTAGTAGAATCAGTGCGCGAATTTTTGTATATTTAATTAGTTAGAATAAATTCAGTAAAGTTATTTCCAATAGTTTAATTTCAAGAACAAAATACCGTAGCTTCACCCACCAGCTTAGAAAATATATACAGTCCACTCCAAACAAGGTGGACGTTATTTCCTATTTCTGGGAGGGCCAACCGAAACCGTTCTTTTCAGAACGTCGTTCGCATTGCGCCCTAAAAAGGTTCTTTTCAGAACCGAAGAGATTGACGTCCATCGATTACAATTTTGGTCCATCGAGTAGCCGGATTGGGTCAGCAAGCGATGGTATTACCAAGATCACCGGCAAGAAATAACGCAGGAAAAACGGAATCATCGGAATCTACATGGACGGATTGGTCACAGCGCACTCCGACCGAGAGCACGACTGCATCGAATTCGAAAACGGCGAGCAACGACTCGGCAATGGACGCACAAACCACCGCGACAAACCGGGGCAAATGGTCTAGCGACAAACGCCGCTTCTACCGTACCGGCCACCGCATCAGGCGTCGCAGCGACGTCCTCGAGTCAAGCGAAAAGAAAGCTCACCAAGGTGAGGGACAATGGAG
>JWHW01052655.1:9853-23915 GCA_000931545.1 Papilio glaucus | reverse complement strand
TTTTTGATAATAAAAAATCCGATTTATTGAATGAACAAAGTAATTTTTACTTCCGGTCCGGTTTCAAAAGTAGGTCTATGTTCTTTATTACCAGTGATATGACATTAAAAGTCCGGTAATATTGCATTAAAAGTGAATCTATGTTCATTCGGACTTCGACTAAAACGCCGCCAATTAATATCATCTTACATTAACATTAAAAAAACATAAACATACAAAATAGCTAGCGTTGGTAAAGTCTTACTGGCCAATACTGTGATGTGAGTTTGTTGAAAGTATATGTAAGTACGTTTGAACTATTAACAACGAACATTAAAAAAAAATATTTGAGGATAATCTGGTGTGATTGTTTGACTTTTTCTGGTTGTTCTAATCATGCAGTACACACTCTAAATTGAAAATCGAATCGAATCGAATTGTTTTCTACGGGTAAATAATAAAATATTTTGTATTTTACTACTAATAGGCTTATTACCTGAAATTATCTAACTTTACTCATATGAAAGTAGATTGGGAGGAAAAGTAGGTTCAGATAACATTTATCTTTAGCTTATAATAGTATTAATGTATATGTACTTACCACGGCGGATTATCCTCACAGAACACTTATACTACTCAATAGATATTATCCCTAGGGCGAACTAGGCACGTTTCTAGGGGCGGGAGATTATAAAGATAAAGAGGCACGCGTATGGAATTTATAATCAAAGAAAAAAATACCATAATATTAATCACTTATATACAGGTAGAATGCAAACTACAGTCGTGTTTCAATGTTTAAATACTACCTACTAGTAAGGTTATTTATAATATGCGCTGATGAGGTGCCTGCCTAGGGCACTACCGATATATAATCTGCCTCTGTACTTGTGGGCCTGCCTCTGGTGTCGTTGCTCGTGTGATCCCAAACTGATACACTGATCTCGCATAACACAAACACATCATCTCATTGGAGTATTATGTTATATTATTATATTTTATATGTTCGTTGATTATTATACTCCACACATTAGCACAAATCAACTAACTGTCGCATCTCGATACCTCTTTGGGTTCTTAAATATAAAAAATATACATTGCATCATATTAATAACCTAAGTGTGCATGTACGATGTACGTGTGCGCGCGTATGTTTTTAAAACTAAGAAAAGGAGAGCGTCGCTTAATTGGTTCTGCCTTCTGTGACAGCTACATGGCTGACGGGCAGCGGGCAACGGTATATTCAAGAAATTATAGCGTAGCGTGCCGCGCGTAGCTCAATCGTACCGGTGGGCGCATTCTGGTCTGGCGCACTCGCTTCGCTCGGCAAACGATCAGTCGATAGCGCGACCTTAACCGCTATGGGTCGCTCGCTCCACTCCTTTACCGCGTACGCGCGTCCCTATTTAAACCAAAACTGTCGCTACGCCACTACCGGTTGTCCCTTTTCGAAACGCCAACGTTCCCAAATAGCACCCACAGCTGCCCTCAACGATGAAATCTTTGCAAACGCCAAACCGTACTCCGAAGTACCTGGACCCAAGCCAATACCGATTCTGGGTAATACGTGGCGAATGGTACCTATTATCGGTCAGTTCGATATATCGGAATTCGCGAAAGTGACCAAAATGTTTTTGGAGCAGTACGGTAGGATTGTAAGATTGGGCGGTTTGATTGGGAGACCAGATCTTCTGTTCGTGTATGATGCTGATGAGATCGAGAGGATGTACAGGCGCGAAGGACCGACCCCGTTCAGACCGGCCATGCCTTGCCTCGTCAAATACAAGTCGGAAGTTCGTAAAGATTTCTTCGGAGAACTGCCTGGTGTTGTTGGGGTGTAAGTAAATAAGTAGTTCATTAAAAATATATGTATCTGTATCGAGAAAATTGCGTATTCGAAAGTTGTGGCAAAATGTCAATGTACAAGAAATGGATTCTTTGTAGCGGTTACTTTTTTCTCGTTTACTAAAAAAACTACGATCCGTGTCTTATTTTTTCGAATTAATTATTCTTTTTAATTTTTATGCTTAACTGTGTAATACTGGCACAAAAGTATCATTATAAAAAGAAATCCATTTGGAGACTTTCACTTTTATCTATATAATTTTGTATCTTGGAACTGCTTGCAACAAATGACTGATTGACGTGATACTTTTTCATCGTTGTGAAGAATGACGATGCATAATAAAGTATTTCGCCATAAAAAAGGAGGGTGGGATGCGCGGCAAATGGAATTTCGTAATTTCTGCCTACCCCTCTGGGTTATATGTAAAAGAAAAAGTAAAACCTGATAGAAAAAGTAGTATCCTTTAGCCTCCCTTTTTGCCTTGATAAAAACTAGTTCTTTTCATATTTTATTACTAATATGAAAGAGAGTATCACGAACGTATATGTTAGATATCTTAAGTTTATTTAACAAGAGGCCGACGCCGCCGTGGCCCAATGAAGAAAAAATCCTTGAAAGTTTAATATTTTCGACTACGCTACGCAATTGTATCTTTCATTCGAGAGTAAAGAGATTTTTGTTACAAGTGAAATGTCATATGAATGTACATATACGTTTCAGATTCCATTAATTTTAATCGAACTTTAAGTTCATAATTTTTTTTCCTCCTTTGTGAATAGGTTCATCTGTGAACTTTTGGTGCTCGGCCTCCTACTAACCCCGTAGAACTGTGGACCTACTAGCAATTCACAACTATGAGGACTGATAACAAAATTACCTTCTCAGGATACCATTAATTTGGCCTTTTCACCTTTTTTGATCCTGGAGAAAAAACATACTCTACCATTGGTCGCAAAAATGTAACATAAGCGCGGTTAAATAAGAGTTGAAAATTTGTAGGAGTATTAATTTTCAAATAATCATTTGAAAAACCATTCCTCGATATGGGACGATACGGACGAATTCACTAATTTTTTATCTTTGTATTCGATAATAGAATTTAAATAAATTGGTATGATAAAAAAGAAATGGGCTATTCCAACGAAGCTGCAGACACTAGCTATTAGAAATAAAAATTATTCGCAAATTACTTGGTCATTTATTAAATTCACGGCTCTCATTCAACGCAGCTTAAAGGCTCTATACATATTGTGTCATCACTGGTTATTCAATCCAAGGATTAGTTGAACGACCGGCATATTACACATGTTTACGTTTTAAGTTTGAATCGTATTGTAATGAATTGAATCGTGTATGAAATGTCGAGCAATTTTAGTTTGTGTTAACTTTACCGTGGGTTTACATACACGGTTTTACGCCAGCGGAAACTCAAAGGTGAAGAGTACAGTATCCTATACTACTAAGAATCATTGGCTAACATTTTGCACTTAATTTATAGTGATGGTTTACCCATCATATTGTTGGTTTGATAAGTCTTCGAAAAGCGACTAATGCGTTACAACCTTTGTTTATCTTCATTACACTCGCTCTATGCTTTTCTTGAGACGTTTTTAGTTATTGTATTTATTGTTATTAATGTACTTGAGATCATAATTACGCGTGTCAATTAACTCATTTTGTATAACGTGTCTCGCGTCAATTTAATCCGAGGTCTGCTCGTTGAGAGTGCAGCGCGAGCCGTGATGCAATGCTCTTTGTTTATTCTACACCATAACGCACTTTGCACTATGTTCAGAATAAATAAAGCATATTTTATAATCCGTCTTAGCGTATTAAGTCATCCAATGGATAGAAAAATAGACTATAGACAACATTCAAAAGACAAATATGCTAAAAAAAAAGTAAGCAAGCCAAATCCATGCTCTTATACGTCACAGTCTTATACACAGAGTCCTGCGATTTGAAATTGAAAATAATTTGGTGTAGTTTTCTATTGAAACTATTGCATTCAGAAAATCGTCACTCGTTCGTTGACTCATTCGTTTTTGAATATTAGAATTCCCTTAATTCTCGTTCATTAATTACATGAGGGTTTTGACTCCTCCGCCTACTAGGGGGTTGAGAGAAATCTCACGACGTCTTTGTCTCTACCCACACTCCCTCTTATCTCACATGAGATCTTTCAAATTTTATATTCTGAGTATAAATGCGTTGGATTTATTAAAAAAAAAAAACACAATTTGCTTCATTATTTTTACTAAGACTTGTATTTGAAATTGTTTAGATCGTAATCTTGAAGTCAACATCTGGGCAACATATACAATACTTAAATGGAAACTACTAATGGAACATTAATTCTAATTCAGTCCATGGGGACACGGCCTCAAGATTGACTATTGATACCAAAAAATCCATGTAATTTTAAATATATCAAATTAGATATATCAATTTATTAAAAAACTTTACATCTATTCATGGGTATAATATGTAGAAAAATTGTGTCAGATTTGGCCAAATTTTAGTCTAGAAACATGTTTTATTTTAAAGTGATCTGAATTTCTCACATTTTTTCACTAATTTTGGCCTAAAAACATTACGTGATACTTGCCAATACGTCACGTGAGATTTAGTGAGATTCGGCCTGACCCTCTCTCCCTGATCCTCTCAGGTAATTTATGGACGCCCCCTAATAGGTTAAAATCAATAATAGGTCACTGGTAACATATTCATTCTCTGCGCCATCGTATCAGAAATTATTTGATCCGCAGTAGAACCAAGGTACCCCACATTGCTCGAAGAGTTGCAAACCTTAAGTGGCAATGGGCCGGAGACATTGCTCGCAGAACGGATGGCCGACGTGGCCAAACAGTCCTGGAATGGCGGCCACGTTCAGGTCGACGAAGCGTAGGTAGGCCTCACACAAGATGGACCGATGATCTATCTGGTCAAGGTTGCGGGAGTCCACTAGATGAGGGCGGGAGGGGACTGATCTTTGTGACGATCAATGATGGTGGTCTACGTCCAGCAGAGGGCGAAATTCGGCTGAAAGGAGGAGAAGAAAGGGGTAATATTGTTACCGTTACACCTTTCCAATTCAGTGTTACAGTGTGTCCTTGTCCTTGACAAGTTATTACCAGAAAGTAGTGTCATTCAAACGTTGAATGAATTCACACCCTCTTCGCTAAACATGCTAAAAATTGTGGCAATGATTCAATAGAATACTTAGACAAAGTTGTTGGCACTGCATTTATCACCTCTGTTGACAAATGACATAACCTCGTAGTTTTGCCAGTCATGTAAAATCGCCAGCATTCTATAGTTTTGTTGGTCATCAATAAATACGAAGGTTTAATGAATATCGCGAATGTTTTAAAAACTGGTTTCCCATACTGGTTTTTGATTGGCCGCAACAAGTCGGTGAGAGTTGCGGTTTTATCCGGGTGGGTGCAAATTAAAAAACTTGTTCGGATTTCAAAATATAAATATAAAACAAAACGATTTAAGAAAAACTCTGCTTGGTTAAATAATGTAGTATTAATATTGTCAGTAATATGCCAAAAATAAATGTAATGACAATCTAATATATTGATAATAAAAAATAATGCACAGGTTAATTAAGTAGGTTTATGTTGTTAACCAACCTTCTTAGCTCAACGCATTTAGTTATCATGCTATGTAGTAACATAATAATTTAATATTTCAAGGTATGTAAACAATTGGAATTTTATTACTGGCAATTAGTTCACAAAATAAAGAAATCACTGTTATGATAGGCACGTAATATAAAGTATATAATTGTCCAAAACTGTATCTACCATTTTCATCGATATTCATCGAGTGATTAAACAGCAATTTATAAGATCGTTCTTTAATTTAATCCTCGATGGAAACGCAATATACAATGAAGCGATCGTGTTCAATAGCATTGTAGTGGGCAACCGTGATACATGACCTACTTGGGAACCAGGGCGAAGCGAAAGCAACGGTACGCCGTGATTATTTTGCTGATGCGATTAGCGTACGGATGATCCTTTTTAAATAAACTTTATTCGTTGAAAATTGTCGAACAAACAAAATTATACATACATACATACAATAAAATAGTTTCGTTAATATTATTTCACGATGAAAGCTGTGGGACACTACATGCGCGCTACTATGACATGACATGTTAGGTTAGTGTGCACGAGTAATACCAGTTTTAAAAGCCAAAAATGTCAACTTGGCACTCAAAAAATGTTTAGTCATCATTATGTACGATGTCCTTTTATTTATCGATGGTATGGGATCGGCTACAAGCGGACCACGAATGGTCTTAAACTGAAAAGTATTGTTTAATACACCTACACATTAATTTAATATTATTTTGATGTATTTAAGCCTATTTTTATACGTTTGAAAGCTCTTTATACTTTATTGCTAGGCCTCGATAGTTTTTTTCACCAGTATCCGGATCACATTTAAAATTACTTTAAATTATTTTATTACACTAGTACTTGATTGGAACCAAGGTGTGTTCTTTCATAAAACGATAGAACTTGACGTTTTCTATAATTTGTTGCGACGTTATAACGGTTTTAATAGCACAAGCAGTTTAAGTGGAGTTTTTAAATCCTATTAATAACTTTTATTGTTTCTTTATTTTAATAATTTCATAAAAATTGTAAGTAGGACCGCGGTAAGTTTTTTTCTGACCTCTGGCCTAGAGGTTAAAATGTCAGAGTAGTTTAATTCCATTTCCAGGAGATAATAAAAAGGTTGTTATGGTTAAGTAGGTATGCTTAAGGAAAATGTAGGCCCTCAAGGTCCGTCCGTAAAGTACTCACTCCTTCGAACTTAACAGGTAAATGACTTATGCAATTATAAAACGTTGAAAGCTTTATTTGTTCGTGAATGTTTTCTTCTGTCGTAGTCTCACCGTACTTTGGTAGAAGTACCGTTTTATTATTATGTATTATATCAGTTTTATTTTTATATTTTTTTTCTAATCCCTTTATAATTATTTTTTCGAAAGATATCAAAATAGTTTGCTACTCTTTATAGTACTTATCCCAGTGTCAGTGTTATTGAGAGCCCCTAGAGACAGCGGAACGCACAAAAATATGTATTCAAAAACTGTTCTGCATTCATTCATATGAAAGAAAAAGTGAATATGGTATATTGTCTTCTTGCTCTCGTCAACGCTATCACACTTTGAGTTTGCCGCCAGCCGATGCTTACGTAGGATTTTATCCGTGATTGGTCAATAACTGAGCACTTAAGTTGGTCTGTTCGAATTTTTGTACTATTCTAAAGACATCGTCGATCCTAATGGTATAGCTCGATGTTGACGAAGAGAATACAAATTACCTTAAAAAGAAAGAACAAAAAACTTTCATAGGTCTTGTTATATTGGTTTTCTTTAAATGCCAAATGTTGTCACAGCGAATACCCATCGTTTAAATAAATTAACCGGATACATAAAGTAAAGGTGTAGTAACTTGACCACTGTTGTGAATTCATAACCTTGAACACGAGAAGCTTTATGAGTAAACTCGCACGTCAGCGGTGGCGTGGAGCAAACATGTCGAATGTTTGCTCAAGCACATATTTGTGACACGTAATTCTAGTTTGCACGGCGTAAATTACGATTATCCATGACAAATATCGACCAATGTTTGTGTAAACGAAAAATGTAAACAAAATTTGCTTTATGAATATTATCGCTAAATTAAGCACGGATACCAAATTGTCACAGTCGCAATCGATTATATCGACTGAGGATATCGATGAAAATCGTTTGTATATAATCGATTTATATAGAGAGCACGTGTAGTTGCTTATTTTATTTATTCTCAGAAAGAATTTCTGTAATGTAAAAAGTATTCGGACAACGAGAAACCTTAACTCGTTCACTATATATGTTTTTGACATGCAATGTTAAAATAAATAAGTAAATATGATAAATATATAGATGTATGTACGTCTGTCGCTACTTAAATATCCATATATATACGCATACACACTCATCGGTTATGGGTATTCCCCTCTTTAGTATGCCACTAATTAGATCGATGTAAGTTTAAAATGAATCGGGCAATGTCAGATACTAAGCGTTAAATGTATATTTAAAATCCAATAATTTAGAATATAATGTGATCATTCTTTGGGGTTAATAAAACATTGTAAGCAAAATAAACATAAGAAATAACAAAACAGACTGTTAACTTCTTAAAGGCCATGAAATATTATAAAAAATGGGCACGAAGTGTTCCGTAATATTGTCTATAAGAACTCTATAAAAACTAAAATATGGGAGCCCCCGTAATATTGATTTTATTCTGTTTTTTAGTATTTATTGATATAGCGGCAACAGAAATACATCATCTGTGAAAATTTTAACTATCTAATTATCACGTTTCATAAGATACAGCCCGGTGACAGACGGACAGCGGAGGCTTAGTATTCCCGTAATAGTGTTCCCGTTTTACCCTTTGGGTACGGATCCCTAAAACACCTAACAATAATTGTCACGCTTCAGCGTGTATTGGCATTCGCGTGGCATATTCGCCGTGGCGTGACGCGCCAGTGGAACATAATTATCGAACATTAGTCATTCCGCTTACTTCTTATCCTCTTAAAAGATACATTGCGAACTTACCCAGTCTGTATTGACTTTGTGTATCATACAAAGTAAAGTAAATCTCAGGTCGGAGAATTCCTAAACTTGTAGGTAAACCTAACTTGATCTTAGTACAGCTGCCTAATGAGGCTAAATGATTTTTTATAATGAATAAACTAGCCCCTGCCAAACTAAACTTTAATAGAATGTGGAATGGCATCCAAGTACAAGAAAGCGAAAGTAGGCCTCCCACAAGACGGAGTGATGACGTGGTCAATGTTGCCGTTGCACACTCCCATCTCCCTAAACTTTTCGGGAGTCGGCAATTGGCTAGAATTTTTACGTCCGGCCGCCTGTCTGACGCCATCCTTACTTGGGAATTGTTGTATACTCCCGTCTGGATAGATAAAAGCTTAGTTGGCGGTAAATGAAAGTTTACGATTCAGAATCAATACTCTATTAGAATTATCAGTTTACGATGTTGATAAATTGCATTTGTTCAATTAGCGATCACTTAGTAATTAAAGTCTATGTCTTTTTAATGGTCAATAAATGACTTTGTAATAAACAATTTATAAGATTGGTCAGAAATTTAAATGTATAAACGATTATTACTTTATAATTGATTGATGACGTTACGTCTTTATCGTTTCTTTTTGTCTTCTTTCTTGTCCAAAAAAACCTGATTCTCTTTTGTAATTGCACAAATAAATGTATTGATTGATTACCTGGTTGATTACCAGACATCGATTGTAGTACCATTGTGTCAACGCCTTTTATGAAAATGTTTAACATTTCAGTATTATATCTTTCAAACTCTGTATTTATTATCTTTTTTATCATTCAATTAAACAAAAGAAAATATATATCAAAAAAAATCATTGGCTGCGTGTGTTTTACTGCGATAAACTTAAAATCTACTGAATTTTCAGACAGTCATCCACAGACGAAGGGATTCACGGGGAAGGGTTAGGTATAATAATTCATTACGTTTTGTGTAAATTGACTGATGATAATAATCGAAAAAGACGTAATTGTTGTATATTTTACATTGGTTATTTTACATTTTACATTGATTTGTAGTACAGATTCCATATCGTGATATCGCAGACATTTCTGCCCTGTCTGCGCATAGTCTCACGCTAAACAAGCGGCCAATCACAACACGTTATGTATATTTCTTATTCTGGAAACGATTTCTTCAAAGAGACGCGGCGACCGTCTTCGTGTTACGCATTTGTATATCGTTTATAGTAAACAAGAAGTTTTATTCAAACATTGTAAAGAGTTTTACTTGTTTAAATCCATATCGAAGGAAGGGAGATTAAGATGAGGGGCAATTTGTTCTACATACTGTAGCAAGGCTTAATAGGCACACATTAAAGGATGGGTCAGTACAATGATGTTGAGAATCGAATTCAGAATATCTATGAAAAGTTTCGAACATTCAGACTTGATCCATTTGGTAGTAAATATATTGATGAAAAAAAGAATAATACGCTTCGCTATTGTTTGATATATGTTGTTTTATTGCAACTTTAGCTCTTACTTATGTGTCGCGGTAGATTAGTTACTAACTAATTAATCAACACGAGAATAGAGAAGTTTGTTTCTGGAGACGGCAGTTTGTGGAGTCGGTTTTGCTGACGAAATATACTTTATCTCATTATAGTTAAAAGATCATGAAAGATCGAATTTAGATCATGTTCATTTATATTCCGTCTTTAACAAACAGCAAGGAATTTATTATTGTATCACCATCTCCAGAGAAAAAAACGTCTCCACGCAGTATTATCATAGTAACAAAGGCACTGTAGGGATCGACTTCTAACGCATACCTCACGGACCGTTAATGAATAAATAAGTAAGCATTTCTGTCCATGACACAGACGGGCAGGTAGAGATTACGGATTTTTGGTCTTACAAGGTCTTGGCACATATCTTCTTTATACATCTAGGCAAACAAGCGTGTGGGATACTCTAAATAACGCCCTTCTTAAGTAAGCAATAAAAGTTTTTCTCCAGCGTCTCTACCAACACTGGCACTAACCTTATTAAAATAAATCCCGAATGGAAAAACAAATGTGTCAAAGTAAAAAAATCATTTGTTTACCATTAACATAAAGTTCTTTTTATTTCAGTCATGGTGAACAATGGAGAAGGTTCCGATCGAAAGTGCAACGTCCAATCCTGCAGCCGCAGACGGTGAAGAAGTACGTGGCCCCCATAGAGCTGGTCACCGAGGACTTCATCAGATATATGGAGGACGCTAGAGACGCGAACGGAGATCTGCCGCACGAGTTCGACAATGACATACATCGTTGGTCCCTTGAGTGTACGTTACAATTGTTGTGCATCCTGTATTCAGTTTCTTGTTTGTTTATCGTACAATGAAACTATGCTAGAGTTAATCGCGTTAGCTTATTTCAGTAAAGAAGATAAATCAAAATAGAAGAATGTAAATTTGAAAAAAACATAAAATACTTATAAATGACTACCCTACAAGACAAGGTTAAATAAATCTCAATAGGTTTAATAGACAAAGCATTTGCTTCACAACTTCGCAACATCCCGCGTCTGTGTAATCTGCGATCATTGTGTAACTCAGTAATCTTTTTAAACGGCGGCCAGTGTTGAAAATTACATTCTAAATGTTACATCATCCTAGTAGTTAAGTTTAGTGACGAAATAGTATTTCGAATATGAAACTGTTTTACTATTGAATTTTTAATTAGATTCGTATTCTTATTATTAGTGTCATTGGTAATGTAGGGACACAGTTAGTCGCGTGTTTCGTTTTCTGTATTACCTGTTACTCGTACATTTTCACGATTGATGACTGAGTAAAGTAACAGAAAACTTCAAAAAGGGGTTGATGAAGATCTTTTTTCACGTTACATTATTGTCGCCAGGAATCATAAATAAAACAAGTAAAATTAGTTTTCTATACATTTTTATGTCTCTTTCTGATCTCTTTTAACTTGTTTTTAAAAACATATATGACAAACATGTGGGCTATCGTTACAAAAAGGTAGATTAACAGGGCGTATAAACGTGTGTGGTAACGGTGTGGTAAAAAAACAGATGCCTATGGCTAGCAGTCACTTAATATCGGTGAACAGATTGCTCGTTTGCCACATACTTGCATAAAAATAGTACTTTACAAAATACTAGCAAACCCAGCAAACGTTGTCGTGCATGCAACGTTGATTTGACCGCTTTTACGGTCTTCAACGGGTTCACTATCAACTAACGTGTTTTCGTTTTTTGTTAAGAAATTAAAAAAAAAAGCCTTGAACTCGACGGCACCTCGCGGGTCCAATTGTAAATCTATATAGTTTCGGGAGCCGCTCAAACGCATACACAAAATATCTTCGAAATCGGTCCAGCCGTTCCGGAGTTCAGCCATAAATATTCAATAAGCGCATAGATATGAAGTCATTAGTCGACTGTCGCCAGTTTAGCTATATACATTTTTAAACGTACGTTATGTGGGTAACAGGCTTTCTACATAAATTTAGCATTTCGACAATTTCAAAACTAATTAACGCGCATTCACTTTCGTCTACGGTGCCTTCGAGTGATAATAATTGTTTCAATATCCTTCCTCTCAATATGATCAAATTAGGAAGATACTGGTTTAGGTGCCAATAAATGAAATTAAAGTATTCGTTTTATTTTTCGCGCTATAAGATTTCTAAGGCCTTTGAAATTAGAACACATCGTAGTAGTCAAGATTAGTTTACCATAAATGTAATAACATGTTCTTAAACTGTTGTTACAAGTGTTCTACTTCAACTTCGCTCAGTGGCATTTTTCATGGAAAATTACGTTTCTGTGATTTACATTTTCGTAATATTCGGTGTTATATCCGCATAGTTAGCGCTCCTACAAGATAGTCCGACAATGTGATCAAGGTAATGGTACGCTGGATGAGAGCGGCAAGGAGCCAATCCGTGAACGGTAAAGCAGAGGACATTTTTTAGCTGAAAGTACAAAAGATTCGGTCAAAGATGGGCTTACCCCCATCAATATCCATTTGTTATCACTCAATACTTATTACTTTTTATATATATTCTTATAACATATATATACATAATTATAATTTTTTTAATTTCCAGGCATTGGCCGCGTCGCTTTAGATGTCAGATTGGGTTGTCTATCACCGAAGCTAACAAAAGATTCGGAACCCCAGAGAATAATAGATGCGGCAAAGTTTGCGTTGCGAAACGTTGCCGTACTCGAACTTAAGGCGCCGTACTGGAGATATTTTCCGACACCTCTTTGGACAAAATACGTAAACAATATGAACTTCTTCATCGAGTAAGTTGGCCTGTTTTTGTTTTTTTTTTGTATGGGATACAAGCTTACTGAAATTCTTAATATTATTTGTAGAAATAAAACGTAAAATTGAAAAATTGGAAACCTGTCATGTCTGGTAAAGCTTTCTTAGTTTATTATATTTCGACGTTTCGTATTTCAGTTTATGTAGCCGCTACATAAACGAGGCATTGGAACGGCTCAAGACCAAGAAGGTGACGTCAGAGAATGAACTTTCCTTGTTGGAACGCGTGCTGCGCAGCGAGGGCGACCCAAAGATTGCCACTATCATGGCATTGGACCTTATTCTTGTTGGAATAGACACGGTTAGTATTGCTATTTTATTTTCTTTATTACCTTGGTTGAATTATGTCGATCAGATCGGTAGTATTAAGAGTATCCGTGAACGACGGCATGTATGCGTACATATACGATGTATGTCTTGCCCCTGATATTGATAATAATTACCAAAGGGCCGGAAGTAAGTCCTTGTTTATTTATTTAATTATTCACTTGTTATAAAAACCTTTTATTTTGTTACTTATTGTTATATGTGTGTCCCCCGTGAACAGCATATAGTGCTAAACATCTATGTTGAAAGAACTACTGAGCAATTTTTGCTTTTACGCAAAAGACTAGATTGGAGAAGTACCCATTATCTCTTGAAATGCTAGAGTAAACCTTTTAAATAAATGTAATTAAAAAATTGCTAGAGTAGATTCTTTTGTATTTTGCATTTTGAATAAAGTAACCAGAAGCCGACATTTTTCTTCCAATTCTTCTCCTTATCTACGTCATATTCCACTTAATGCCTGTCAAAGTTATTGGACTTTCTTTAACAATGCGGCTATAGCAATCGATGACTCCCTGATTGACTATATTGCTACAATATAGTCATCTGACAAAAATAAATTAGTAGATATAATACAGTAAACAATGCATTTTACAGATTTCAATGGCGGTGTGTTCCATCCTTTACCAAGCTGCGACAAGGGTGAAGCAACAGGAGAAGATGGCAGAGGAAATAAGAAGAGTGTTGCCCGACCCAAGTCAGCCGCTCACTTATTCGGATCTTGACAAACTGCAATACACGAAGGCTTTCGTAAGAGAAGTTTTTAGGTTAGTATACTCGAAACTACACCCTTTCTTGCATAATTTAAGTCCCAAACAATCATGTGCTTGTGCAAATTAACAAATTATAAACTGTATCTAAATATAAAATACGATCGAATTCGTTTGAGCCGTTTCTGAGATAGCCGTGTATATACACTCGGTTCCAAAAATAACGGGTCAGTCACATAAACCCGTTTTTAAAA
>JWHW01052615.1:48549-61469 GCA_000931545.1 Papilio glaucus | reverse complement strand
ACAACTTCTTTAATTTGAACCGTTTTATTAATTCCATTTGTAGCCTTTCATTCTCTTTGACCGACGACCAGCATTTTAACTGATGTTACATATACGTCAGGTTTCTAAAAGGTTTGTCCAATAGTTATTCAAGTAACACTCCTGTCAAGTTCACAGCTACGTTATTTAAACTTAATAAGTTTCTAAAAGAATAAATCAAAACGTGATTTGATGATGATCATGGTTTGATCGGACAATTGACAGGTATTGACGAATGACGGACTCGAACCCACTACTTTAACTTTCTTACTCTTTGGCCTATACCATTAGGCGATTGACGCTACAAGGCGCTTCAACATTTTAACGTGAATTTCAATAATTCCATTAAAGATTAAAATCACATCTATTTCAAAAAAACCCGTCTCAACGTCGCTGTAATAAGATACGAAAATGACAGCCGACCGCGGGCTAACGGGCACGCATTTCGTTATTTTTTATCTAGCTTTTGAATTTAATAATATCGATGACTCCTCGAGGTCTGATTGCGGTCACGATATGCGGACCTATTCACCCGACTGACTTAGATGGTGCGTAATGTTTTTCTTGAGTATGTACATATGTATGCATGTGTGTATGTGTGTGCGTGTTTTTTAGAGATATTGGCAAACAAGCAAGCAGTGAATCGATATTAGGTGACCGCTACCCAAAGGAATGTGTAATATGCGAATAAGTTGCAGCTGCAAGTTGACTATCTTTAATGGACAGAGGAATATAAACAGAGAAAAGGATATTTACGTTTCCTACCTATCCATCCCTTCCTATCCCCTTATTAGAAAAGTATAAGTAGAGTCACGAATGTAGAGAGATATATTTTTTCTTAGTATTATGACTCTCTTTAAATATTTTTTTATTTCGAAATCAGAGCGTTTCTTTGACTTTTAAATAGAAAAAAATCAAGATTTCATAAATTTATGAATGAAAATTGTAATTTTTTCATTTATAAATGCATTCAAAATCGTTCATTTCCAAATGTTAGTTTTGTGTTGCCTTTTTCATAATAAAATGTGTTTAAGAACATCTCATAACATCGTTGCAAACGCCAGTTCATTATGCACCGATGGCGAGCAAAAGTCAGATTCTGTTTTTACTAGTATGTATGTATGTTTCTAGCGAACTGTTCAGTTGTGATCTTAATTAACAACTGTTAATTTCATTAAGAGCTAAACTAAAATGCTGAAATCAAGCTGCAGCACGTGTCTACAAAACATATACAAAACACTTCCTCGGTACCTACAAAGTGAAGCGATGAATGTAGGGTACTTTGTGTAACAGTATGCATTGGGTATACGGTACCATAAAGTAACACATTAGTGGTTTCTATACATGTATTGCAATTTTACATTATTTTCCGTAATAAATTACGCTAAAAACATTTCTCTTTAACAGAGATGTCTGTCAAATAAATAACTAGTTCATTAAAAGCGAATATAATACTGAGAGGATTACAACGGAAGCGTTATATTTGGGAAGCAAACTTTACCAACTTTTCTACTTAAGGTTCGTCCGCAAACTTCGGCAAATAGGCCACAAGTTATTAAAAATACATTCTCGTTTTTGTGGCGGCCGCGAGTTGCGGTGGAAGAAATAAGAAGTAACGCCAAGAAATTTGATAATTGTACTTTATTATGAAAACTCCTTCGACTCGGATTGAGTTACAGTAAAGTTAAATGTGATTTAAAGTTGTTTTTTACTTCGTTGCTTTCTTGTGAACATGTGTATATATGATAATGTATTCATATTTGAAACCAATGAGCCCGAACTAGTTAATGTATTGTAGAAAAAGTAATGACGTATCGTCTCGCAAGCATCGACGCGAGTTTGCCGACTGATAGACTGACGCTGCTGGCCAGCGGACCTGTAGAAGAGCGAGAACAATAGGGGAATTTTATAAAAGGCGATTTCTCGATTTTGCGTTGCAACTGTTGTCATATCAGGCTGTCTGTCCGATTTATAATTCAATTCATTACGTCATTATTGTTAGCCCAGTTTAGTGCATGTCAGAAGTGTAGTATTTTAATTTAAAAATCTTTCTTTCTAATATTTTTCTGTTTAGTTTGTTAAAGGGTAATTATTTCGTTGTTAACTTATTGGTGAATCTATTTTTGTACGCGGTATTAAAATTTACCTTAAAAACAACTTCTGTTCATATTTCCTAGAGTATGTAAATGTAAATACATACTTTTACTTAATTTAAATAAATTATATGCATGTATTTGTGTATAATTCCTTGTTGATTTAAAAAAAAAGTTATTTTTCAATCTTTATGAAATGATAATCATTTGTTGATCGCTGATGACTGATTGGCAAGTCGTCCTCTTATCTATTGCACCTTGAAATGTCCGATAAATCTTGATACAAGCAAAATTTCAGTTCTCTAAACGTATTTTCTTTTAACGCCTTGTCGTGTTCGAAAGGAAGCTCGATAAAATCTCAAGGACGTACGCTGAGAATGTTTTTAGCAGAATTGCAAAATTAAAGGGCTTTTGGGGAACTCTTCAAGTGAATGAAGTGTGTATACAGTCGGGGTACAAAAGCTTCAGTCAGTTTTCAAATACATTCCTTTATGAAGTCGTACACACTTAGTACTTTATTAAACTAAAGCACGCAGCATATAAAATTATTCTTACTTTATATGATAACAAGGGACAAAATATTAAAAACCTTTTTAATATTTTGTTTAATTGTCAGTGTGTGTAATTGATCATGGTGCAATCAAAAGTCGATTTAAAGGTGACGAACCTTTAAATCCCCGACTGTACAAAGCTTTACTTAAATAAAATGCTTACTACATAGTAGCAGAGGGCAAATTATTCACAACTAATTACATATTTTGAGGGTACTACTAGGACATACCAATATCTACAGAAATGTACATAATATTTGAACAATATAGAATATAAGGCATTATTTTAAAAGATACAGTTACTATATGATACGAAAAAGGAACCTATTTTGATATTTTAATGTAGAATTTATATCTCTGTTAACTTATGCCATAAAAATAAAGATATTTAACAAAAATATTTTAATTAACTTCTTTTCCTGGTGTGACTTTTTTCCTCCGGAGTTCAATTATATTTGCCAGAAGATGGCATAATTCGTTGAGTGTTTGATTAGACCTCATTAAGGCAATGTAAATGCATTAACGAGAGTGGCATTAGAGGAGCTTTGCTTCTGTAATTGGAATTACACCACAACGAAAGGAATTGTACTCTGAAATAACTTGTGACAAGTTTATTAACGCGTATAAATAAATCTACCTTCCAAGTGTACTTGACTAGTATAACTTAGTAACATTAAGGTCTCTAAAAATGGTTATAAAAAGCTATATTCACTACTAGCTGTGCCCCGCGGTTTCACCCGCCCTGCAAGTTTACGTAAACGAAATGATATTACCTACTTAACAGCAATATTCTATATAATAGTACTCTATTTTATAGCATTTTTATCGAACGAATGTTTGACATGGTTCTTTATATTCACATAACTTTTTTATTTATAAACCGATTGAGATAAAACAAACACTAAATGTTAAGTGTTTTGGGTTTTATTGCGTTTATGAAGGCCCCCAATAATAGTTTTTCAAATATCTTCCATGTACAGACATCAGTTACATTTTTATTATATGTATAGATTTACCATATGCCACGAATTTGGTCTAAAAAGTTGTCTGCCAAAAAGTTCGTCAAAGTATCCACTGTTCGTTATAAGTTGAAGAAGAGCTGTTTTCATTGAATTTCTCAAAATCATATATTTTTTAAAGATAAACGTGTAACAAATCGTTTGGCTGACCCACTTTACGGATGAAAGCATCGCGTCACGGCATTCCTGTTCATTAGCGGCTCGGCTCGGCTATTTCACAACTCGCTCGTCCGCGCCAAATTCGCTTACTACAATTTAGCAATCAACCGTCAAACTCTACCAGCTGCTAAATGAATAATGGCACTTCATTAGACCGCTTGGAAACTTGCAAACGGACTAATTATACTTTCGCAGTCTGGTCAGTATTACGTCGTTCCGTCATTAAGAAAGAACGAGCTGAGCCTAGTTAAAGCTAGGGACGTAATAATGATTTTTTAAGCAGATTCAATCTATAGAACCGAGAATTTCCCTTATCAATGACTTTTATAAGTTTGTGTGTTATGAAATGTTAATACGATGGCAACCTAACTCCACAGAATCACCTACTAGGCCAATCTGAACACTTCCTAAAAAAATCATCGAAATCGGTCCAGCTGTTTCGGAGTCTATGGGGAACATACACACACCCATCGCGTTTTTATATATTAAGAAGATAGATTCTTAGCTCGACTATATTGAAGATGACAGGCGCACTATCAGACAAGTCGATCCCAATAATCTGTAATAAAAATTGTTTGGACAGCTGAGATTGTTTTAAAACAAAATTATTATAGTTTTTGACAGCTTCATTACTTTTAAGTAAACTTTTAATATCTGTTATTGATATCTATCCTAATGCAATTTTGTACCTCATGCATCCATACAATGATAGACGATTTGATTTTGATTCTTACTGAAGTAGAATCAGAATGTTGATTGTAGGTTAGCACAGCGACTGCAGTAACTCCGCCCACGCTGCATTTGAGCTAATTTAATCTGCAAGTCGCAGCGAGCTTCCTGCCAACGCTTGCCGGCGCAGCCTCATTTGCATACACGGCTCATTACTTTCCCTCAGGGACGCTGTATAACAATGTGATGAAGATAAACGTGGATAAAAGGACTGACAACTTATAGCTTCTCTGTTGTTAGTGTAAATCAGATGCTTTTAAATTTAGAACAGTTAGTTCCTGTAGTTACTAAGCTACCAAGAATTGACTAAAATTAAGACATATCTTAGATGTGTAAGGGGAGCTCCCTTACACATCTAAGATATTTCTAGGGGAGTCTTGATTTTTGTATGATTTTTAATGTGTTTACATTCTTTCCTCTCGCCTTCTTGTACTCTGAGGGAATGATTTCGTGAAAAGGAACGGAAGTGTGTAACAGAAAGCGCTTTTTGATTTGACCAATGAGCGCGCCGTGCTAGAGCTGGCTGTCAGATGGTACCAACCCATTTTCCGAGAGGTTGATATATTAAATACCAACCTCTAATATTACTTATTACATAAATTACAACAGCACAATAAAATACCTAGGAATAGTGCAGTTGAGTCCATTTACGTGGCTGCTGCGTGAGTAAATTAAGAATGTATAAGAAAGTAGTGCAGCGTGGCGCCGGGGTGCTGGGGCGTTGGGGCGCTGGGGCGCTGGGTCGACGGAGCGACTGCCTAATAGAAAGAGAATGCATAATGACGGCACGAGGCTGCAAGCACTAACTTGCTCGTTTATTTACATATGTACACATGATTTAAAAACTCCTTGTAAAATTGAAAGACATGATTGTGTAATTCAAAATCCTGCAACTACAATTTTACACCATTTCCCCGACACACGTTGACGTTTTTTTACTATAGAAGGGTGCAAGCGAACATCGTCTCGCCTAAGCTAAGTGACCGTCTTGTGAGTCCGGTTATCTCACGAGGCACTTGGCTCATCCCGTCTAAATATAGCGTGTTTTATGGCTTCGTAGAATTAGCTGACTGTGACTCACACACCCGGCTTCAAGCTAAATAGCCTTCTGGGAAAGAGGCTAACAATTTTGTTTTACAAAAGTTGGCAAAGCAAAATCAATTCTATTTCGGTTAAGTATATGATCTGTTATCCTAAATACATGTCCATTACATATTGAGTAGTTATAGTAAATGCAAGATCGTACATGAACGGGTTCCCGTCTACTAATTGTGCTACGCGATACTCTGACTTTGATCTGCGGTGCTCGCGCAAAGTTTCGTAGCATGGGTTACCTCTTCGCTCGCTTTACCGAATAGCTTTACGTACGGTATGCGATTACATGGATAAATGGATAAACTGGTGCACTAATTGTTCCGCGAGCAGGTTAATGAACGCCGCGGCCCGATCATGAATCAGTGAGCAGCTGCCGGCGAACTCTAATAGTATTAAATAGTTAACGGATATCTCTGCGAAGTATACTAGTATATACAATGTGTACAAAGGAACCTCGATGTGAAGTAGTTGTTGACCTATGTTTAAAATTTCTAAACGAAATAATCATTATAATTTTCATGTCCGAACGAGACACAATAATTTAATAAATTTAATTAAGTATAGTGTGATTTTTTTAAAATATCTTTTATGAGAGACTTATTTGTATTTATTTTATTAACTTTACTATGTCTCACTGTTGGTATTATTTTAAGTATGAATTTTGTAAAGGTTCAATTGTTGAAGGTCAATATTATTCAATAGCTACTTTACTTTACTTTACTTTTTAGGAAATGAGTTAAACATTTAGTCTACTCAAAATAAATAATAATAAATAATAACTCAAAAATAAATAATAACTCATTATTACTTACGATGATTTTAAATGTATATTTTGTATGTTTTTGTTTAACATAATCAACGACAAACATCAGAGGAACAAATCGCCAGGAAATTTCAGTTGTGAAATAGTGATGGTTGTTGCTTTGAGAAAAAGTGTGGGTAGCAAAATTACAAATAACTTTTTACCTTGTATGTGTGGCAGAAGAAAAGTTCAATTTAATGTTGTACCCTTTTCTTTGACGTTAAGTAATTGCTCGCCGCTTGTTCTCAGAATTCACGAACTCGTCAAAGCCTTGACTGATCAAATGATTTTCCATTTCAGTTCTTTTATTAATTGTGAACATTATTAATCATCTAACATGTTTTATAAAATGTATCTTTTTTTTGCACCAAAGTACAAAGTTTTGTTAATTAATTATTTCTAAATAAGTACTTAAACCCCTGTATATACCTTGTTTTACAACAAGATGTATTAAGCAAGGGTTTTTACACAATTTCACTTCACTTTATCTCACTATTTCTACATAATTACATTTACGATGAAAGTACAAAAAGTGTCATGGCCGCCATGTTTGGTGAAAGACGTTTGTTTGTTTACAACAATCATATCTTGCAATGAAACAAGGTTTAAGTTATTTCCTACAGTTTAAACTTAAAATAAAAATACTAATATGGTGTATACACTACACTACAACTACAAGTAGTCAGACACTATCATGTGCACTAAAAAAAAGAGTTGAATGAACCAACTCCTACTACAGAATAGTAGGCATAAACTAAAAGTGTACTCCAAAGTAATATCAAACTAAAAGACAAATATTCACATGTCTATCTATTAATATCTATCTATATTATTTAAAAACAAAACCGACTTCAAAAAAACTATATTCAAAAACNNNACTCGTCACGCGCGACAATTTATCATTAACTTTATGAAACCATTATCAAGTTGTGGGGAGACATTATTGTTTATTTTTAATATATATTAAAAACTAAATACGCCATGTATTAGTCTTGTATAAAAGTTTTTCTTATATGATAGAAGGATCCTACAAGCCTACCTAGCCTTAAAGAAAAAATCGAGAAAGGAATTACATGATGTGTCAATAAGCAAGCAAGCAACATCTTAAGACTTACAAATGCGTTTTACAACCTTTTCATAGTAGTGGGTAATGAAAAGAAGAGGCGTAAGGGATAGTAAATGGGTGGTCGCGGTGCTTCACTGATCAGACAAACTACATAAATATTTTTACAGTGCTAAGAACTCACAGATTGATTTTCACCCGCACCCGCCGTGGTGGAGTAACTGCGGATTTATTTTTAATCTCCCGAGACCGGAGTTCTGTTCGCAGTTGCAGTTATCGCCCCCAAGATGGGCGCTTATTTACGATCGATGTGATTGTTCAGTGGAGTTCGAATGCCAAACAATCGTAAAGCGCACGGGCGAAGCCCGCAAAGCTGTGTGTGACCGCGACCTGCACCATTATACTAATTGCACGCCTGTGCAGCGGGAGCCGCAAGGAATCGCACACGTTGCGAACCTAAAACGCGTAGTGCCAATGAATTACGTTTTTTACATATATACATCATACGCATTCTACAGAAGCCGCTGGCTCACAACCGCGGCGAGCGCGGGTGAAAGTCGCTTTGTGAGTTTTACCCATGGTGTTGTAAAAAATTATAACAATACTTAAAGATGTTATTATTTAAAGTAAATAATCTTGACAAGCATAAGTCGACCGTCTGACGAGGGTCGCAATTAGCATCTGACAGTTAATTTGTCCCTTGCTGCTCTGATTCTGTTAACCGTTTCTAATTTATGAAATTATTTTTTCTTTAACTCAACTCCTAAGTAAGTAATTTAGAGGATTCAGATGTTTTAAATTAAAGTTTCCCCGCTAAGTTACCGGAATAAAGTAGCCTGGGAACATTTTCACCTAAACTGGCAGCGGTAAGTGACGACATCGTGAATCTTTGTCGCTTAATTATTTTTATAACGTTCGTATATCGAACAAGAATTCATTCGTGATGCAGTCGGACATCTTTAATGAGTAACTAATCACGTATCGTCTTCGTGCTCCGCACGTTTCACGTTTAAAGCGAGCGGAGCACAATTTCCTGCTTTGCTGGATTCTATTTGTGAAAGAATTAAGAATTAAGTTTGCAACTTGTCTGTGGTTCTAACAAATTGGATTTTTTCTTTTTCTTATACCCTTTGATTGGAGAGTAGTTTTTACTCTCGGTTCATAGATAGTGCTGTACTGAAATGTATTTTACTTTAGATTGCGGTTTAGAAATACCATGTTTTTACTTTTTAAATTTTAAGTGTAAGAGTTTGCTTGGTCATGTTTTAGTGAGATAATTAAACGTACAGTGGCGATAACGTAGCTTCTACCTACCTGCTGCTACTCTAGGAGTTTCGCAAGAGTTATATGAAATGGGCATTTTTCTATTGCCAAAAAATTCGAATTGGTTCTATTTCCGTTTAAGTGTGAATTTAGCGTTTTTAAATGTATATGTCGACATATAATTATATCAAATATAACGAACAAGTGACATTTGAGTATTTGCAATGATATGCTTAACAGCTAAAATCAAACTGTTCGCCTCAATATATAAAATCGATGAGTCCGAGCGCGCTGTCCACGCTGCTACGTCACGCAGCTCGGTAGCCGGGCAACGAGAGCATGTAAATATTAGTTTGCTCCGAATACAGTTAAGATTTACTGGTCTATCGAGGTCAGTCCGCATCGACCTGATCGGAATTAATAGAGAGAAATCACTGCTGTGTTGAAACATGAAGCGAAACAAGCATTTTCTGAAGGGTTCTTGAGGGTGTTTGTTGTCAAACAACCCTTAAAATATCATATGTCAGGCCATCGATCGCATCATTACGTGAAATGTCAACGTACAAGAGTGTAGCGGCCGCGAAGAGGCCGCACAGTGGATGCTACGGTGCTACGGTGCTACGGTGCTACGGTGCTACGGCGATATCGATTGTGTTGTTACTTATGTATGTTACAGTTGACATGTTGGTTTGTTTATGATTATTTTATATGAATCACATTTTGCCTACCTGAATCAACATAAATATAACATTATATCAAGGATTTGATTAAGAGCTTTAATTTTCTAATTTTTACTGAATTAAAACGATAGTAAATTATTTGATAATGTAGGAATATTAAATATTGCGTGATTGTGGTAATTAAACGTACTTTTATTATAGTATTAGTTTATTAAACTGAACATAAGACGGTAACAACAAGGGATTTTTTTTATACAAGACAGAATGACTGTAAGAGTGCGACAACAACGCCATCGTTACAAAAAGAAACTATTTTTGGATGCGTTCCAATATATTAACAGATAACAATTAAAGTAATTTGTTTGTACAATCACAACGATTTAATGCTAAATTTGTCAGAGAATCAAAGCACCGACCGACAGATCGTATGTCGAGGGATTATCTACTGATATTGGGACGCTTCCATAGTCAATTAGATTAACTAATTACTGTAAAAATTATAATTTCCACCACATAGAATTATACACCTCCAGATACCGCGTTCCAAACAAATTCAACTTACAAAGATGAAGCCATTTTTTTAATCTGTCGTCTTATATTTCGTTGTAATATAGTTGACAACATTTAAAACATCTTATAGCGTCGCATTGTTATTGTTAAATCTTTATATTTATTTGTGTATAAAATATTCAGTATACATCATAAAATGAATGAAATGAAATTAATTACTTGTGAAACGTGATATCCTTACATTTTTACACGATTTCATAGCGCAAGCCGTCATTTTTTAAATGACAAATACGGAGATTTTGTATTCGTGTGGCGGGAAACAAATGACCGAGTTGGATTTTACGATTACGATTTTAAGGTGGCTTCACTTTTGGGTCCCGGATGCTCGATCTGGAAGTTATGTATCATCTTTGGTCCACCAATTTGATTACAATCTGGACTAATGGCTGTTGTTCTTTTAAATCAATGCGTTATATTGTAAAAGATACATCCTGTTTAAATACTATTGCATATGTTTCTTTAACTTATTTTGTTCAACCCAAGTTAAATTGTAGACTATTCGACTTATATCTGCGTTATTATTACACGAAAACTAAATCGTGGTCTGAGACGAAAAGCTTCATAAACCACCGCGCAAACTCGTTCCGCTCGGAATAGTACAATTAGTTTTCACCGCTGCGTACAAACTTAGAGAATACTTACGTCGGTACTGCTGTTGAACTACGATCCAGTTCTCTGCTTTAAGTAATCGCTTTAAATTCTTAGTGTAGTGTGAAGTTTGCTGTTCATGTAGCTTATTGTGACAAATTCTTCATCTAACACTGAACCGAGGGTTTAATTACTATTATTAACACGCTTTTATCAACTCGTTTGTATGAATGTATGTTTGTACGTAACGGTAACTTTGAATGTGATTTTGAACCCCTTCAGTACGTCGGATTAATTCGAAACGATGCACAATTATCGAGGACTGTGGATAATGGAGTAATTTAAATAGTTCATCCCATTATCCTTACCAGGATCTTCAGGATTTGTCATACCTTAAAATGGTTTTTGGAAGAGCTTACCACATCTAATTCTTGCCTTTCGAGACGTATGTATCTCGGGAGCTTGTTATAAATTGTTAATGACAATTTAGCGGTGGTTTTTTTCAAGTTATAATAAATTCAGATTCTCAAGGTTCGCACTAACATTCAAAATGTATCAGTTTTTGATTTATGTGTAAGCTCCGAGTCTGGCTCACGGCTCGAGTCGAGAAGTTATGAATAAAAGAAAGCAGAACTCACACACGTATCCAACTTAAAGAATAATATTTTACAAATTGTAACAGCAGCATACATTAATACAAATATATGATGTTTCAATTATAGATATTTATGATAATGTAAATGATCTTTTCTTTAAGAAGAGTGTAAAAAGTAATGTAGAATTTACATAAATGTAAAACGTTGATGTAAAAACTATTATACATTCGTCGAGTTTCTTGAAAAATGTATTTCTATTAGAAGATCAATAGAGAGCCGCTTTGAGCGCACCGGAGACTTCAGCGAACCTAATTATGTGAAGTGTCTCGAGATCTCTTCACCTCACAGTGTTTTATGAAAAGGTGCCACGGAAAGTTCAATATATTAATTAAAATACGTCGCCTTTCGTTGTGAGAAATATGAATTTTTTCGGTAATAACTTCTGTTCTATCATGAAAATGAATTAAAAATAATTTATATAAATCAAAATCAATGTAAGTTTATTTATTTGTTTGTCCTCTATGTGTTCCTAAACCATTGGTCAAATTGTGATGAAGCTTTGGTAGAGTGTTCCGAGAAGGCTCGCAAAGGTTTGTAGCCCAAAAAATCTATAAATACAATTGACATCAGTTTGTCTCTTTCTTCATAAAAACATGACAGAAAATGTATTACGAAGATATATTCAATAGAGGATTAAGAGTACCCGTACGTAGTCATCAGGAGAGCTCACATAAGCCATCGCATTCTGCATTTTATGAAGAGTAATTACAAATCCGTGTACAAATAAAGGGGTGTTAGGAGAGCGTCATCCATCATGACGTCAGCCTGCGGCGGGATTTACTGGATAGCGCCTTAATGGGGCGTAATGTTTCAGACCTCAATTTATATCTTAATATATTAAACGAAAAGTTTACCGCGTTACCTAGTAGCCATAATTTGCAATTTTATATTATACTAGCCCGCGACTTCGTCCGCGTGGAATCAAATTACGCGGAATAACTGGACAGACAGACAAAAATTAAAAAAATGTATTTTTGTTATAAGTACCGTATATACATAAATAAAGAAATTTATTATTATTATATATCATGTGTACTGGGTATGGGAATTTAATTTTGATATTACATACAGACACTTCAATTTTATTTATCTGTATAGATTAATTGACATTTAGTAACTTCAGAAAGTGTTCAAATGATAAAAGAGACTGTTGCCGTGTCTGTGGAAGAAAATATGCGGCCATGTGTTGACGAGATAATCAAAATGTTGTGTTAAGACTTTGCCTACCCATAATATTCTAAGTTGTCAAGTTTAAAATAATTGTCCCTTTAAATTCGGTTAAAATATACCTCATGTCCCTACTGCAATTATGGTTTAACAAAATTGTAAGATAAAGAACTTTGTCACGTTTTAGTCAAATAAGTTATTTAAACACCGAATTGTAGAGCGGGCGACGTTATCGTAAACACGCTCCGTCGGAGCTCCGCTCGGGGCTATCGTTTCGGCACGCTGCTTACCTCCCGCGTGATCTACATTCAAACGTGTTAGCGCACCACATTATTATAACTGTTGTCTGTACTGTTGTAAACATTCTAGATCTTTAACCATGATTTAATCTATATCTGATCTAAACATACACACATACACATATCGCCTTTTATATACGTAGATACGTACGTGTAAAAAACAAAAAA
>JWHW01052615.1:26762-40229 GCA_000931545.1 Papilio glaucus | reverse complement strand
ACGGTGTCGCCTCCGAGGTGCGCCCCAGACCATCTTGGGGCGCGGCGCCCTTTTAAGGGCGTAGCGCGGGGCCTCATCCCGGGGCGGCCAGTGGGCGTCGCGGTGTTACGTGCTAGTCATGCTCCCGTGGCGCCCACGCCATGGCTATGAGGGAACGTTTGGTTTTTAGTGGTTTTTAGTGGGCTCCTCGTGGAGTAAGCCCCACAGACCCCCCTGTTGCCCTGAACAGTGGACATGTATAAGGTGCATTTTCCAAACGTAAAAAAAAGCCTATTATTTTGTGACGATTGTAGTTGCAATAGGTTTAGGCTAGGCACCTTCTGCGCCTTGCCACCTCGAGCCCGGTGTAGCTGCCTACTCTAGTGAAAAAGTAAAAAACTCTAGTTGCACGGACCCGAGCAAACAAATGGGGCGCATTAAATAATTCACGTAGTAGCCACGTTAATTTCAAAGAATTTACTTAAAATATATACAGAGTAATTACTTGTCACTTTTGAGGTTTCTTTTTATAGAAAATGTTTAAGCTTCAATCTCCGATTGAATCCGGCAATCATAAGAACATAATCAAGTTCAAAAGTATTACAAAAGTAACATCTTTTATAAGATTTCATCATAATAATGATCTAGAACATCTTACTTAGATTTTCATACATTGCATTTGCTTGATGTTATGAAGAGCCGACGCCAGTACTAATAGTCTAAGGAATTATGTCTTCGAGTAGTCAGAATTAGATTTTGTACTTCCCGATGAAGTAGGTTCCTTACTAAATAAACTGTCGTCTGAATTGAAATCTAATGAGGATAACGGGAGTCCATGTACTGAGGGAACAGAGCGGTTTTAGGGACGCCTGTCTAACAATCCTCTTTTATTGGCTCATGATGATAATAAGTGAATATCCTTCGTTTCAAATAACCTTCAGAAACAACATCTGGTCCACAAATGTGTCGACTAGCTTAAATACTACGACCTCACAGAAGACAGGCGTGAAGTAGAATTATTCGGCGTATCGTCTGATGGGTGAGGTGCCGAAGGGCTTATGCAATAAGTCCTTCTTCCCTTCCGATTTCTGAAGAGAATTTTCCGGGTGGGAGGAGGGGATGGATAGAAATATCCTTTACCATTCCCCTCTGTGCATTAAAGCTAGACAAAGTATCTGCAGCTAATTAGCTTGTCGCGAATGCGTATTGGTTGCGGTCATGTAATATCAGATGAACTCTTCTCTCGTTTGTCACCGTCTATTATAAAATATATAGATAATTATTCTAGCATGAGATCTCTTGAGAGTTCCCAATTAATTAACAGGAACAAGTTAAAATGCAACTGTACTTCACCGTACCGAAATAACTTTAAGTTTAACTAAAGCGAGAACTAGATAGAGTAAGCAGGAAGGTGCACGATCGGAATAGATAGGAAATTAACAAATTGCGCTTTACAATTGAATAATATATGAAGCCTTCATTGGGCTTTCAGACAGTTATTTCAAATAATCAAAAAATTGTTTACCCCTCGCTTTTCTTCGGTTCGTAAAAATATTAACCGGTAATTGGAGTTGGTAAATGTTATTTCAATTTAATTACATCAAAAAGTGTGATTTCCGCTATAAATTTAATTTGTAAATAACCAATTCTTGATGCTTTTATTTTTTTAAACACAGGCACTCGATCTATCGTCGGAACGCTATTTGCAAACCTGACATAATTTTGATGTATTTAGGATCCAAACCATCGCAAACAAACAAACTCAACACTTTTAACGTATTAGCTGGCCCGGCAAACTTCGTTCCGCACTATAATTAATAGATGATTCACTATTTTGGCGATAATGGCTTACACATAAAAGATATATGCTGTCGCGGGATTTTTTGTAGGACTATTTAAGGTTAACATTTCCATTTTACATTATATAAGTGTAACTCTAACGGTTTTTGCAGCGCACACCAGAATAGCTCGAATATGGCGGAATTTTTTCCTCCTTAGTTGACAAATATCTTTATATTTTGGACAATTCACACAATATCTTTATTAATTATAGCCTATGTGTTATTCTGATGTATAAGCTATATTATTTTAAAGTTTCATTAAAATCCATTCATTAGTTTTTGCGTGAGAGAGTAACAAGTATCCATACAAACTTTCGCATTTATAATATTAGTAGGATTTTGATCAAATTCTAGATTACATTCTAGTGTATTTTTAGCCTCTAAAAGTCAATAGCATAATACAAATATCTTTAAATTTTACGGCCATACGTTTTTCGAAGTAGCAATTATTTTATAAATCAAAGAGTTCTCTACAGTGCACTAAATTCAAACAAACTTGATCAGCTGGAACTAACAGCGCTTCGACTGGCTACAGAGGCTGGTTTTTATTTTTTAAAACTGCAAGAGGGTAAAAATGTAAGGCCAGTTTTAACTTAATGTAATTTTTTCTTTCATTTGTTTTGTTTTTTACCTTAAGATTAAAAAAATATAATCGGCTCATATATTTGTTAATAACGATCGTAACAAAAGCTGTGAGAGGTCTCTCGTTGTATTTAAAACAAGGAGTTTTCGGAAGCTTACCGAAAGCGGCGCACTTAAACATAAGCCAGTCATAATGTGGAGCTTTATACTTTGGATTGGTGACCTCGTTCGGATAAGCGCTTTGAATCTGACGCGGAGCTATACTCGTACCTTTACGAGGAGATTTATACCTCCAAAATTATTACACAGTAATTTAATATCAATAGTAATCCTTTAGTTAAATATTTTCCTTTAGTTTCATGTTTTAAAAAAAGATGTGTTTTTAAATTAGCGGTTTTTAATTACAGAATAGCCATTATGTTTATTTTTAAAATAGTAAAACCTTGTTTGTCACGTGACATCATAATACAAAGAAGCAAAAGAAATGTAAGTCAACAATTAAGTATCCAAGTTGCATGCTCGATGGCGATTACTTAGTAGTAAGTGAAGGCGCCTCCGACGCTGCGCATCGATCATGTTGAGCCGCAGCTTGTGCTGGCAACTTGTGCGCAGCACGCGAGCGCTTTCTACTAATTGCTTGTTTACATTTGTTACAAGACCGCTTACGTTTATGATTTTTTAGTGGCATCGCTCATCACTTAGTGCTGCATAAATAGGGCCGCAGTAAATTGTTGTTTTTTTATGTTCTCATTTTATTTGTTAAGTCAGATGAGAAAATACGAACCATGATAGAACGAGGAAGTTAAATGTCAACAGGAAATCATATATTAAGCTGTATTTAAAAAAAAAGAAAACGTTTCGCGACATTTAACATATCAATACTTAGTTATGGGTACTAAAACGTAAATTGAGGCTAGAATCTACTGATATGCATGTATTTAGTGGGAACTGAATGGAGCTCGTAGGAGCTGATTCATAGGAATTTAATTGTATTTATTGTATGGGATTAAGAGAGAGTTTTATATGCCCAAGGATCGCGAGTGCGTTGCTAACCTTCGTGCATATTATGTAATGCAAGGTAAGGGGTAACGACCTCAAGCAGGTTACGTATTCTTACTACCATATTAAACTAGTAACTTAAATACCTTTACTTCAGTCCATTATTTACAAAATTAAATTAAATATTCATATTTAAATGACTTACTTCTGCGGTCTAGTCTGCATCATGCGGTCATAAACCACAATTTAACCAGGATTTTTTTATATAGAAAAAAGGTCAAACCTAAAGTGATCACCGTCAGATGCGCTGTCGGCCTTTAAAGAAGGGGTACGCCCTTTTCTCGAAGGACCCTAAGTCGTATTGGTTTGGAAATACCGCTGGAGACCGATCATTCCTCAAGAAGGTTGCAGAAACTTAAGCCGCGCGTTAAAGAAATACCAACCGTCAATGTGGTATAGCCGCAATTTGAAGCTCTGTTGTGTTGTGCGATGACGAAACTCGGCGGCAGTCTTATAACATGTTTAAGCTTAGCTTGCATCAAGTACAGTTTCATTTGAAACAAAAATATAATAATTCAGAAGTCATTACGATCTTCACCACCTCTCAGCCTTTTTCCCACTTATTTTTGGTTCGGGGTCGGTACATTATGATTGTAGTTAATTAGTCATACTATTTCGGTTTTGGCTACAGTTTTTACGTCGGCCTCCCGCCTGACGCTCAGTCAGAATAAATGCAATGTTTCTGTTTTATACATAGATCAAATCAAATACGTTATTTGAATAACAAACTGATTTCGAAACTTGTCCCTGTTTAGAAATGTATTCACAAAGACCTCGATCTCACTTTGCCCACGGAGTTTAATAGAAAACACGAGTAATGTACGTTTTCATGAATTTATAAAATGCCTTCGGTTTTTCAGGAATCTAATTTGTTGGCGAACTGACGCGGAAGTTACCATTTCCCATTTTTACATAATTGTTTTTTTTCTACAAGTACTAATTTCTAACGCAAGATTTTTATGTATACAGAGAAATAAAAAATCGATAATATACAAAACACATTTATTTTCTTATTTATTTATGATATAATACAGATTAACTTAAGAAGTTTTAATACTATGAATAAATAGTCTTTATTTTATGATATAATCTTGTTTTATATGTCTTCAGATTTAGTAGAATATTTAAAAAACACTACATATTTGTCAAATATTATATGTGAATATAAATAATTTAAGTATTATGAATACTGTAGTATATATAGAATAGTGTAGGTCTTTATAAAAAATGTTATTTATTAAAAAAAAAAACTCAAAAACTTTAAAAGTTTTTTTTAATATTCTTTTATCAATCAATCCATTTAGTTATGTTTTTACTACGAATACGCCTACCTCATTAATTAAGCAAAAATAATGATTTCTATATATTCGTCTAATACTAAAATACAATTTTTAATTATTAATTTTTTACTCCTAGGTAAGATAGTCAGGTGATATTTTTTGCTTAATTAACATTGAATTTGATTGACAGTGACAAGGACGTCGTAAAACAAACTTTGTACCAGCATCTCAGTAAAACTGTCGAATAATGTAATACTATATAGTACTTTACTAGATATATAATAAACATATTTGTATATAGGTTAATACATAAGACGAAGATTAATGTGTCAGTCCAGTTAGTAGTCGTGGTGATCCTAGCCTATGTATTAATGATGCATAAAAATTGTATCTAATATGAAAAAAAAAATTACAATACATAAAAATGAAAAATAACAACTGATAGTCGCACAAAAAACATACTGATATAAGTAGATAAATGTATACAGGCAATATGCTAATTTCTTATGTACTAAAGTTTAAAATTTCTAGTATAAATTTTATATAACTTATGATAGTGCATTAATATTATATAATAGAATGTAATACAAGCCTCAATCTTATTGAATATAATCTCTTCCACATTGAAAAAGCAGATACACCGCATGACTTTGTACATTTTTTATGTATAAAGGCTTTAACTGCCTGTCTCTATCTCTCTATCGATAAACGTGTAAAACCAGAAAATTTACAGAAACGTTGTTGGCCTTTAGTGTCAGGTGAAAGATTCCGGGTGAAAATAAAATGTGAAAACGAAATATGAAATGTGAAATTTATTTTATGTATATATTACAATGTACACAAAAAGTACACATATAATTAAATATTAATAATGAAATAATACTATTGATATAATTCTGATATGTTTGTGTACAAATGGTTATTTTTAAATGTTTTAAGAGCATAGTAATAACTAATAGTGTGGAGTATCTGCTTTTTATATTATATATTTTTAAATATTTATTAGAAGAAAAATGTATTATTTTTCTACTTAGCTATGCTTCGACATCTATGATCCCAAATCCAGTAGATTAATATACATAGGTATAGAGTTACTTCATGCATTCCTAACTTACAAATTGTCCTAACTTATCGAATGGTTCACTTATTATATTATTAAATAATTCAATTCTATTCGCATTGCGGTAAACACCTTAAAAATAATTAAAGCAGCACCATATGAAAGAATAATCTCCCTGCGGTTATTGGTACAGTTTTAAAATATATAGATAAAATTTTATTTTATATATAAGTAGAAAAGCTGTGCAAAATTGGTCTATTTTGGGACGACGTCATTAGTAAGGACGTATGTGAGAGAAAACTCTTTGTATGTTGATCAGTTAAATATATAAATTATTGGTGATGATACATGAAGGTTGAATGAGACAAAGGGGTATTTTTAAATTTACGTTTATAACATTTGTGTGCTTTACAATAACAAAGTTCTACGCGCCCTTAAATTAACAGTTAATATAAAATAATGCAAACATTATTTGAAACAAATAATTATTCTCGTTAATCGCAATTACTTTGTAAAGTTTTTGATGTGACAACTCTTTGAGGAAGATTGATATTTGTTAGGGGACAATCTTACAGGTTCGCGAGATCGACATTTTCAACATGCCTTATCGATATACTCATTTGAATTTGGAACAGTTTTGAACTTTCTTTTTCATTTATTTTTCTTGTATACAATGTTGAATTTCATTCGTAAGATATAATTGATTATTTATTAATTTTTGAACTATTGTCGCGCCTTCTCACGTGTTTCGAGTTTTCACTTCTGCCGGTAGTCTTTATGACTGCCTGTAATTTTTTTATATATCTAAAAACTAACCTAACTAAATAAAATATGTAAATTTGTGCATTAATTAATACAATTGGAGCAGAATATTAATTATTTTTATTGACAAATATATTGTTCACTTATATTATTAAAATTGTTCTTAAATGGCATAATATTTGATACATTTCGAGTAAGGAGCGAACATACGGAGCGATTGTTTCCCGCGTCCGCCTCAGTTTTTTTCTAAACTCAAACTTCGCTAGTTGCCCGCCGGTGCGGCCGCAACGTTGTGGCCGTTAAACGCGTCGTGAAAATTTATGGGATATTGTTTTCAATTTTTGACATAAGTATTCTGCTTTGTATAGCAGGTACGGGCCCGCGGCGGGGTCAAGTGAAAATCGCTCTGTGTGTCCTTAGCCTAAGAAGTAACCTTTTCCTTTTCACTTCTGATCCAAAAAAACCTTTCTCATGAATCTATAAAGCACACAAAACTACAAGCACTACTCGGCAAGCACTTCTCTCCATTAAAAAAATATCTTGTGCTCCACAAACTCCTATTAAAGCCTGTTCCATGCAGTTTTATGTGGTTTAATTCCACCTCTGTGCTAAAATATAAATACTAGAAGAGACCGTTTTTACAACTACAGATTATACACACATTTTTATTTCAAATCCGAATTGTATAATGACAAAATCAAAAAATGAAGCAATTTCAACTTAATATCCTAATAAATACACTTCAATATTCGAAGAAGTAAAAGATTTAAATAAATTTATTAATTAAAGCTACATTTACAAGAGTATTCTAGATATGTTATACATTTCCTAATTACTTTTCAATATTTGATACTGCTTGTTCTAATCTAACTTTATTCTAATCTACTCATTTTTCTGACTTAGTCATTAAAAATATTCGTTGTTTGTTGTTAAAATTTCTATAATGAATATTGGCTTTCTAAAAAATGTTCATACAGTAAAATTTGTCCTCACGTCTACGTTATCTAATAAATAAGAGATACGTAATTGAGCACGGAACTCGAACTGAAAGCAAGAAGTCAAGCAACTCGATACACAATTGTCACGTTACACTCATAGCCCTCAAAGAGGATACGAAAGTAACAAACTCAAAAGTAATATATTTTGTCCGTCGCTTCGAAATGCACGTGCTTCTTCCCGTGCGGCGGCATAACCACTAACAACCATCAGGCCGGATTGCCCCTCCTAGAGTTGTTAACGTCGACATTCACGGATTCGTTACCACATTTAACTTTAACCGGACTCTTCGTCACTTCATCGTCACTTTTATCGCCGGGCTCCTTTATTTCTGGTATCTGTTTGTGTCTGTTCAAGTCCGTGGTATCGCGATCGGCTTGGGTCAGCACTTCCTGCACATGCACTGTCAGCTCGGGCCGCACTACCTGCGTGAACGGCAGCAAAGCGCCGGCGACGTCCATCGTGTTGTTGATGTTCCTGTGCCACAGCTCGAGCACCACGCTGCGCCGTTGCTACTTGTACCGCGGCGGTCCCAGCCAGCCGCAGCCGAATACCTAACAAACATACACTCGAGAGTATCATCTAAAAGTGGTAGCCAGGTCTTCAACCAAGCCAGGAGCAGCTCCTTCATTATACTGCCGTGATGTAGAAGTATTTATTTATTATAGTATGTTTCGTCTGATGGATAATCATATATCATATATTATCGTCTTTAAGTCCTTCCTTCTCACCTTCCCAATATCTACTCCTGTCCCATTTTTTAAACAAATGCTGGCAGGATAGCTTGTCTCGATAGTCTTTTTTTGAGATTTTTGAACAAGCAAATGAGTCGCAGATGCGTACCTTTAATGGACAGAGGAGGGGATGGATAGGAAAAAGGATGTTTCCTGTTCCTATCCATCTTCACTCCGTCCAATGAGAGAGAGGAAGAGGCTCTTCCTATCCTAACCTTGTTTTTGCGGGATCTACCCAGTGGTAGACTTCACACCATCACCACCACCATCTAACTTAACATCATCGTTGTCCGTTTCCTAATTATCCTTATTCTACCTTAAAAAAATATCTGCAAATATATTTTCAACACAGAAATGTATTCTTTTATCGTGTTATATGATATTGCATCATCCCTTCCCGTTTAATGATCTCTTAGATAATACATTTAATTTGTACTAAAAAGGTGTCCAAAGAAGGGAATGTGACAAAGAACTTACCTGGCAGACGACAAGAGCCAATAACAACAAGAAAATTAACAAAATAACTCCCCAAACGACGGCGAGCTGGGTGACAGCGAACACGTAGAGCGTGCGGTGGCACCACTGGTTGGGCTCGAACAGCGTCGGAGCGTAGTCCGGCCACAGGATTCCCAGCGTCCAGTAGTTGCCGAACGCGAACCTGTATTGCCACATGTTCAGATAAGATCACTCGCGGCCATGATTAAGCCGTTACAGAAAAACACAGATTTTTTATTAAAACTTATCTCATTCTTTTTACATATAGATGTAGAAGAAAGGAGCGAAGTGTACGTAACAGTAAGGTAATAAATCTGGCTAATTTATCACACACCACTGATTATAGTAGTTAAATCCGTAATAGCCGATTTGTTAAGCAATTCATGTTAGTTTCGTTATGGTAGGAACATATTTAATTTGTCTCTAAAACTGTTGAATACACACACAATACAAAATAGATCTCACCATCCCATCAAAAATACTGTCAACGTATAAGCCAGCACTCTTTCAGGTATACTCGCTGTGGAGTTTGAATTCCTGCTGGCGAGCTGCGCCCAGAGCAGCCAGCAGATGCCCGCGCCGCCGGCCGCCCCGCCGACTATCATGTAGACCGGGATGCGCGGCTCGGCCGGACAGTCGCGGATATATTGTACACCTATTTGAAAAGAATAAAATGTAATATTGTCGAGAAATTTTGATTTGTTTCTTTAATCATTACTGGTCACTTTTCCAGACAAGCCCTGGACTAACTGCTCCAGGGGCAAGAAGATATGGCCGTTGAAAGCAAAGGAGTCAGTTGAGTCAGGAGCGATACACTGTGGATTACATCTACCATATAGCGGAAGTTAAGACACTAAGTTAAATAGCTCATTTAAAAAAAAAAGAGGCGTAAGAGCTTGTAATAAACCTGTTAAAAGTACACTGATTGAATTGGAAACGTCCCAAGTTGGTACAATCGATTCAACGTCCATTAAGATGGTTGAATGTTATGGCAGCTATAACATTAGGTAAGGATACATTAAAATGAATAACGGTAATAAAAATAAATACTTTACAGCTTTTCTAAAAGTTATATTTAGAGAGCTAATAAACAAAAATGCTAAGCAAGAATGGGATGGGTCGAATAAGTCATAAAATAGCAGCTTGCTGGTACTGTGGTTCAGTGTGATAAATAAAACGGGCCAATTGAATATGTTGTGTGGGCACTCCTCTTAAAACAGGGTAATCTTTAAGAAAAATGTTACAAAGTAAAAAAATAAACACAAGAAAGCCTTTTGCACATAAAGTTTTAGTATGCTTCAATTTTCATTTTAATCTCTTACCCATTATCAACATTATAACTGGCAAGGCAGAAAGTATAGCCAAGAATACTGTCATCAGAACTGCAACAACAAGACATTTGAATATTATTAAGAATAAGCATTTTCTCAAACAAAACAAAATTACAACAAATCAAAAGAGTTGAACAAATCATAAGAAAATCACTCACTAGTTCTGTTCATAATTTTTGCAGCTCTGCATACGAAGTCTACTGTGCTAGACGCTTCCATGTTTGCATCTTTTAATTGGTACGCAACAGAACCATAGGTTGTTAAGCCAACACCCAAGCCCATGCCACTTCGCTCGCAGTACTTGGCTTGCTCGCCACAAAGCCGCCTTTGCTCGTCGCCTGATACCTTAAATAATAATAATTTAATCATCAAAATGTTCATTCTAAAAGAAATAAAAGGTCTAGAAGAGTGAAGCTCACTTGGCTAACAGAACTTGAAGCTCTCCTAGAACCAGTATCAGAGAGAGCACCGGTTCCACTGTGTCGACCGCTCAAAGAGGCTCTGTATGGCGAAACACTTCGTCCTCTCGTTGCTACAAAATAAATGTCAATAACTAAGCACAAAATATCAAATTGTGAAGAATCGTTGTGTTTTCAATAAGCCGAATCTTTTGACCTTAATTTTGAGACTAATATTATTTTTGTTTAGGGAAATAATAAAATTTTCTTTGAAAGATTGTAAGGAATTTACCTGGACCTTGACTTTCTTCACTTGCCCTTCTTTCCCTTGATACCAAAGGTTCTTGGAACGTTAATGTAAGACTACCTCTTGGGCTGATTTTAGTAGCGTCCAATTCCCCTGCCACCAGACTTCCTCTGGCACTCCTTTCTGACGGCGCGATACTACCACGCGGGCTCCTTTGACATTCTGGGATCAAAGAGCCGCGAGGAGTTCTAGCAAAATCAGAACAATCATTGTTTTTAAAATTAGTATCCGGTACTATACTACCTCTTGGACTTGTTCTTGGATTTGGACCCAATTCTTTTTGGTTGCGAGCTGGATCGATCTGTATGCTTGCAACAGAATGTCTCGGACTTCTACCCACATCCGGAACAAGGGAATTTCTGGGTTGATTCCATGATGTACCATCCGGTACTAAGCTGCGTCGAGGACTTCTTGCAGTTAAATCTGGAGTTATGCTATTTCTAGGACTTCTATTAAAATCCTGTGGATTAAGACTCAATCTGGACCCGTACGCTAAATCAACTCCTAAGTTGTTCCTGGTAGGTGCTAGACTATTCCTAATTTGTGACGCCGTATCCGGTACGATTGAATTTCGAGCAGATCTTGTTTCCGGTACAAGTGAATGTCTAGGACTTCGATGGTACATATCCAACGCAGCATCAGGAGCCAGACTGGCCCTAGGGCTCCTTTGTGGGGTTGGTTCGGTTTCTTCATCAGTTTCCGTGGTCGCTAGGGAGGCTCTTCTAGATGTTTGTGTAGATGGTCTCGGGGACCTTGTTTGTGGAGATGTGGCAGCACTTCTGGAGGCCCTCCGTCGCCGAGATGAAGATGTCCGGTGTAGCATTATGCCGTTTTACATTACCTTTAGTTTATAGTTCAGTAGTACTCAACTATTTTATCTTCGACTTATACTCGAACCTTCTGGAACAAAAAACGAGTTTTCGAAATACATCATACTCATTCTTTTATTCTTGTATATGTCACCGACAAATTGTAAAATTCGTCAGTTTACTATCGGACTATGCATATTTTAAACTGTCAGCAAATTGAGAACTGAACGAATCATTGACAATTTGACGTATCTTGTCAAATGCAATAAGCCTATTTTTTTCTTTGATAAACGTCTTATTAAAATATTTTTTAAACTATCAAATCCAAACTAACGAACCTAACCTATTTATAAATATCTTCTATTCTAACTTATTAACGCAAGAAAAATACCAGTTCATGATTTTACGATTTCACATTGTTTATAAACCGACGAGAAATAACACGTCAATTTGCGAATTATTCGTTTAGTTTACATTATGCTGACAATTTTTAATATGTCTAGTCCCATTATAGACTGATGAAGTTTATATCGTTCGTTGACATGAATATTACATAAAGTTGTAGTAAATAGTATAAATAGTATAATAGTGAATAGTTATAACTAAAAACACAAAGTTAACTAACCAAAAGTTACATTTTCATAAATTAGAATATTTATAAATTCATGTAAAAACATACAATTATTTGTTGATTGCTCGTTCATTTTATGCGCAATTAATCGTAACATTATTTGCTTAGAGGTTGCTTAAAATCGCGGCGTTGTGGGAATGTTAGCGCGCGAGTGCGATGAGGAAATTACAGTCAAAACATAATCCGCCTCCCGGCGCAAATTATGTTGCGAATCTACATTGCGTTTTGTTTACAAGTTAATTATTTCAAGCTGAATATGGTATAACAAAAGTTATTTTCTTTAAGGTATACAACGTTTTTGTTTATTTTACTTTACTTTTTAATCTGTATTCGTTCTCATTTGACTCTTTTTATATAATTAAAATGGAACGTTGTTCTTTTTTCAGTGTAGTCGGTAGAACGGAGATAAAGTCGGATATAAAGACGTTGCGTTGTTTATCTAATGCGTTACATTATTTATTATGAACTAGCTGTGCCCCGCGGTTTCACCCGTCCTGCAATTTTATTTAAACGAATGACCTACTACTACCGTAACCTCATCATCATCTCAGTGCCCTTTTCTCGTGTATGTGGGGTCGACACAGTATGGCCGTAGCACTGGTAAATTTATATAACTTTTTTATTTATAAACCGATTGAGATAAAACAAACATTAAATGTTAAGTGAAGCTTACCAAAATACATTAGTGAAAACCGCGCCCAAATCGGTTAAGCCGTTTCTGATATTAGCGGTAACAAACGCACAGACATACAGACAATTTTGGGTTTTATTGCGTCTATGAAGCCCTCCAATAAAAGTTCTTTTTCAAAAATCTTCCATGTACAGACAGCGATCAGTTACATTTTTATTATATGTACAGAAAATATATTACACCACCAAATTTCATATCACACACACTTGTATCAAACATAAGTATGTCACGCATTGTAAGCTTATAATTCTATAATTATTTCACTTAATAAATAAATCTTGAAACAATCTTTTTATCCTTGCATTTTATCTTATATGTAGATAAGGAAGAATCTAAAAGATGTCGTTTCTTAATATATGTATAGTCCAGTGTAAGCGCAGCCTTACGATAGTTCTATCTCAAGGTCAAAGCGATCACGCGACTATCAGCAAAGTTGAATTGGCCGGGGCCAACTGCCAAAAACACGCTTTGCGTTTTCTAAATTACTCCCTTGATAAAATCCTTACGATGTA
>JWHW01052615.1:11317-26656 GCA_000931545.1 Papilio glaucus | reverse complement strand
GATCGGTGACCAACACCTTGACCAGTCTTGAGCACAGACGCATAGTCTAGCCTCTCGATGTTTTACAGATTGCATTTCGGAGTGTTCGCAGGTACAGGTCTCCATCCTTTCATAGTAGAGATACAGCGCGTTCGAATGAAGCGATTCGAATCTTCGTTCGTCGTGCGACCGGCAAAGGATTGGACTAAGTTGTCAGTATTCCGTCCGATTATGACCTTTAAGAGGAGAGTGAATAGGCTGTTTCTAAACTAGTGCGTCCATCTTTCGACAATATCACCGCTTAACATCATTCATTATAAAAAAAGTAATAAAAAAGATATAGCTACATATAAGAGCAATGCATGTATGTATGTTTCCGATGCTGAAAGCGTTTGATTGCCGCGTTAGTTAAACTGGGTCACAACTATAAAGTGAGCGGCTGTAAAACTAATAAAAAATATATTAGTTTTACAGAAAATTAACATTTCAATTATTACCTAACGGATTTTTATTGTATTTGGAATGTTTAAACGATTAAATTTAATTGATCTTTACAACATACATCATACATTTAATAAAGTTTAGGATATTCAGTAAATAAGTGTAAAATGGTATTGCAACTCAAGCTGTATCATATGACAGAATTCTATTGAAGGTTGATCATAAGAAACATAACACTATTGTTGGAGATTAGTCTTCGTTGCGTTTTAAATAATTTCTTAGGTTACCGACATTTGTAAAGTAGTTCTTAGACTACCTACATTTGCACTGTATAAATTTAGATGGGACATGGTAGGAAAGTCTATAATACAAGGCGTTGTAAGAAACATTCATGAAGATTCCATTTCGAGACAGAGTTGTGAGCGGAGGCTCTGCCCGAGCTCATACCAGTTCAGTAAGTATTCTTAAAATACGAAGTTTGTGATATTTCAATTGTTAAATATTTGATCGGTTAAATTAAACAGTACGTTTGTTATAACTTTTAAGTCTTCAACATTTAAATTGCTAAAACTATTATGTCGTATTTTGCTTTTAAATAAATATAAATTGTTTTTATTGACTCCATACTTAATAATATAAATATTAAGGAGGTTTAAGAATTAAATTGCATTTAAACAAATTTTAGACTATTGATTCGCCCCGGTAACAATAATTATGTGGATCTGGATGCTATCTTGCTTCACAAGATCACCCGCTGGATCGATCTGATCATTTCCTGAAAATTCCATCAAAATCGGCCTCGCCATTTCTAAGTCTATACGAAACATACATACATACATCGCCTTATATATGTATAGATAGATTTGGTTATTACAGAGCAATAGTGAAAATCAAATAATGAATCGAGCTTTACTTTTTTATGGAAGCAGGTGACAAACGATCCAGCAAATCACCTATACTAAGTTACTAAGTGGCCGCTACCCATAGGCATTTGCAATAAGCTAATAAGATGCAGATGCGTTGCCTACCTTTAATGGACAGAGGAGGGAATAGACAGGAAAAAGTATATTTCCTTTTCCTATTCACACCCTCGTCCGTCAAATCCACTTCCGTTTTTGGGAAGGGAGAGATGACTAGATTTGGGCCTCCGGCACCTCACTCATCATACGAAACGGAGAATACTTCTACTTCACGCCTGTTTTCTGTGAGGAGTATTTCACTGGTCGAGCCGGCTCATTCGTGCAACAAACGTTGTTGTTGCAGGCTCTACCACTGTAAGACTTAAACAGTTTTACAGTGGTAGAGCATCATTATTTAGGGTTTTGACATAAGACATCTGCTGTTATTACTTACCATCAACTTCTGACTGGTAAACTTCATTTAAGTCTTAGTTGTTCGCTTACAATCATTATAAAAAATCCCCTTTTCGTCACACATTGCGATTCGGTTGAAAATCATTTCATTTTTGTACCGGTTTAACCTCAATCCTTGTTATAAGACAATAACAAATTTACCAGCACCGTCCTGCCACCGGAATCAACCGGGAAGGCTTAACATCCCCCTGTCCTCGATATAAAAAACGAGGTCGAAATAAAGAGCCGAGAAAAGGAATTTATTTTCAGACAAAACTAAACCTTGTGCTTACAGAATTGTAGCTCAAAATTGCATGAACAGAATCGAATATGTCCTGCGTACATCCATACCTCTGTTCATATAAACGAAAGGTTATGTCGGCGCTTTGACAAAATCCATTACCGAAAAGATTGTTAATACGTAACGATCGTTCTCAACAAAAACGACGAGAGTATCCTGTTTGACCACAAAACTCGGAACATCGGCCGTTCTTCACTTAGTTTTAGGCACAAGGGGACTATCGTTTGCGCAATAATTGGGATGAAATATTATTATTAGATAATAGAAAAATAAGAAACTGAAAATACGAATAAAATCTTTAATTTCGATGATATCTCTTCTCAGATATTACAATGACTTATCAAGTTGTCACATTTTATTGTGTATTTTATCTTGTCAATTATTAACTAATAATAATTTGACAAGGATGTTTATCTTTATTTCACATTTTATTGTGTATTTTACCTTGTCAATTATTACCTAATAATAATTTGACGAGGATGTTTATCTTTCTTTAAGTAATGTAATGGAGCGAAAACGCGCCGAGATCTGTGAAGGTCGAGAATTGTGCTCTCTCATTTACACGAGAAAACATAAACAACAATAAATATTGTTATCACGAGATATATCCGCCGTTATATCATGACAGTAATGTGAGGTGGGTGTTGTTTACGAAATACTCATTCCGAAATCTAAATACTTTTATATATAACCTAAATACGGACAAGATTTGTTTTTAATAAGGTATACATGTAAACCATATTTAAATATTTTTAAAAATATAATATTAAAAAAAAATTCAAACCCACAATCTTATTGGTTTCTTCAACATACCTAGCAAAGGAGCCAAAAGCATACTGAACCACATAGCTATGTGGAAAATGATTTGCGTAAAAGGCAAACGAGCGAACCGCTCATCTGATGCTCCATGCATTGCAACAACCAGAAAGGTTTAGGTTCGTTGCAGAAGCCTTTATGTGAGAGAGGGTTGGAGTTAAAGCACAAGAAGAGGAAGCTACGCAACATCAATCTCCTGCCATATTACATCATAACTTATAGAGGGATGGTAGGCAGAGGCCTGGGGCACTCCACTCTTCAGAAGAAATACAAAAGTATTAATCCACGCCACGCCTGAATCGTTCCGGTTCACATATTTGATCCCAATTTTAGGACGTACCCTTGTCCAGAAATTTCAATTTGATCACACTAAAATTTCACGTACACTTTTTAGATTACTTATATGTGTATCTTCAGGCTTGAGGGCATTTCCAAAGATGATCCAAAGATCCATGTGTACCTATAATATTTAAATAGATTTAAATGGTTAATTTCATCATTCATCAAACGTCGAAACAGTTGAGAGGACATGGCCGTTCATTTTAAATGAATGATTTAATTATTTACGGGTTTGAAATTGAAATTGATTGAGGTCAGACATGTTGACCGCAAGCCGAGTGAACTATCACATGAAGTTATAAGCGAGCGGACACCGCGGGGAATCAAAAGGGACCGCGATTAATAAGTTACCTACCGCACTATAACGCCATCTGTCTGATCACAACCGAAATAATCCATAGAATTCAGATTGACTAGTATTTTTAGTCACAAATAATCTCAGCAGTTTCCAAACCAGTACGACTTAGGGTCCTTCAAGAAGCGAGCCTATCTTTTCCTCAAAGGTTGGCAACGCATCTGCAGTTCCTCTGGTGTTGCGAGTGTCCAGGGGCGTCGTTGATCTCCTAGGTGTTCAAGCCGCTCATTTGCCCCCTTCTCTTATAAAAAAATATATTTTTGCACTAACAGAATACACTTGGGCCGTTTTTAAATTTCTCCTATAAGCTGGTAAGGTGGTTAGTAAATGTCTTGACCCATTTTAAACAGTTCTGTATCATTCCATGAGACAGTCGGGTTTATTCATTTTTAAATTAAATATTGCTTTGGACGTTTATAATACAATTCATTAAAATACCTCTAAGTGAAAATTCCCCGAAGAGCGTGGGACGATACGCTGAAACATATTTTGCCTCTGTAATTTAATATATTGTATAAACTATAGATAGATAGGTTTATGCGGACGTTATATTTACAAAGCTCTAGCTTAATTTAAAAAAAAATAAGCTCTTGTCTTTTTATACGGGTAGACAGAGATATCTAGCTTTTACTGTATGCTTAGGTGGATGCGTGGAATTACTTATATATAATTTCTTACAAATTATTAGTAAATTAGCTTTAGCCTTATATATTTTTGTCCAAGGAATGTATAATGTGTAAGTTTACCCACTAAAAGAGTTTTAAGTAAGAAGAGTAATATTTTTAAGTATATTTAAAATTGCACTTTAGTTTATTAAGAAGTTTTGTGTCTCTAATAATTGTAATTTAAGCACTTCCATAACACATCGTGTTTTTCAAATGATAGAACCAATGGCGTTGTTAATGGAGGCTTCAACGCGGCCTAATTAATTGTCAGAAGTAAACAAATCGGCCGAAATAAATTAGTAACTTGATATGTTTAAGTGCGTGTATTTTAATTATTTTTTTTGTAATTGAAATGAACGCTATAATAAAACATGTTACATACCTTCAGATGGGGCATCCGGGACCCAAAAGTGATTCCACCTTTCCAAATCCAGCTCAGCCATTCGTTTCCCGACACACGAATACAAAATCTCAGTGTTTGTAATTTGAAAAATGACAGTGTGTGATACAATATCGTGTCAAAACTACACTTCAAAGATAAACAATATATAATGTAAGTGTACGAACATCGCATTACACAAGTAATTAATTAATTTTATGATGTATCCTGGATATTTTATGCACAACTAAGTAAAATTTTTTAACAATAACAATGCGACGCCATAACACGTTATAAGTGTTGTCAACTATATTACTTGAACACAAAAAAATATATCATAATAATAGATTAAAAAAGTATTGTTCAAACATGTTTTGTAAATTAAATTACTTTTGATTATCATTTATATTCATAATGTTTACGCTGGTAAACTTTCGCAACAACAAATTTACTTTTTAATGTTGAATTTGTATGGAACGCGGTATCTGGAGTTATATCCATCTATGGTGTTGTGCCTCTGAAAGCTTTACATCACATTTATAAATAAGTTATTGCACTAACGCGTACAATTCGAACCTCTGTATCAGATGGAACTGTGATATTGGTATGACTTATAACTCCGAACGAGTGGGTATCATATATCAATAATCTGGAGAAAAGATTAAGCCCAGATAAAGTACTTTATCCATCGTACAGCGCTTGTGAATAACCCGGCCTTTTACTATGCAATAATCAAGGCTGAATCTTAATAGTCCAATCACTGTAAAAGGCAACACCGAGTCTCTCAGGAAATTATTACGATGGACACCGGCCGCAAAAATATATCTCTGTAAAAAATATAAGCATAAATAATAAAAGAGCATGCGATATCTTCAGTAATTCATACTGTGAAATAAAAAATACAATCGTTATCATCTTTCCCTAAAATCAATTTATTTCAAAAGGTTTCTTCGATAACTGAGCACAAATTTTTCCATTATATACATTTAATTAAATCTAGGAATTGATATTTTTTTTATATTGAAACAAACTAACAGTAAGCTATTGTTCATATTAAGGCAGCAAGGATAATGAGAAAGCTCTGTAATCGTAAGGGATGGGCGAACCTCTCACCTTTATAAACGAGATGTAAACCTTTAAATCCATTTTATAACTACCCACACCTTAACAGAATGTTATTGCTATACTGATTGAAGTGTGAGTAGATATACTGTATTTATGTGATTGGTACCACAACCCACAAATCCACACTAGTTGTCACCAATACTTAGTTATATATTAGTAAATCTGGCCAATGAGCCGTCACACCTATTAAGTAAAAAAGACATGGTTTTTTGTATAAAATGATGAATCGAAAACATCAGTTATTATCCTAACACGATAAACCATCCAATTTCATTTTCCTTCATCTGAAAATTAATACAGCATGCAGTAAATTTTCTCCCTTATCATATTGTACGCTGTAAATTCGTACCCTGATGACGTAATTACGCAGAGGGTAAGCTTTATCAAGCGAAATCATAATTTGTTTTGTTTCTATTAATTTACGGAACCTGTCATTTTGGTAATTGATATATTCTCAATCACTGAAATATTGACTGTTTTTTGTAAACGGCAATCGCATGGTGGTAATAGAACCCAAAAAAGATTCCGTATCCGAATTGGTATGCTGAAGGTGCAACATATGTGGACATATTGCTGTTTGGTATTAAATAAATTCACATAACGAGGTTCGTCTCGAGTGTCGAACGACGATACGAGCTCGCCATATATCAGCGAGCGTCTCAGATTTCTTTGGTCTAAAGATCTTTAATGTAAGATCGTCTTTAAAATGATCCACCTTTTGATAAATGGAAGGGGAGTTGTTATATTGTTATATATATTATATTTATGTTTGATATTCGACTAAATTGAGAGAGAACATAATTTAATATTTGTGTTATCGGAATAAAACTTAATTTTCCCTACCATCACATATCTATTTCACTTATACAGATATTATATATTTATTTATTTTTAAAATATGCGCTAACGCCCTTAACCTAGAAGGGTAAGTAGAGATCTCTCGCTTCTTCTACATACATACATCTACGCATACATGCTCGTCGGTAATGAGGTTACTTATACGCCTTATTTAAATATGTCACTAATCTGATGTATAGAACAGACATATATAATCGTGCATGGCTACGAATGGGCCGATACAACGGGGAGAATACACCGACCTTGCAGAATTAGAGTACTTCTCGCAGGCCCCCTCGCCCTATTGCCTAAAGGAGTAAATAAGTAAAGGGAAAGTTAAAAGTTCCCGTACTTCCCCTTCATGTTGATGGGTTGTGGTGGTCACAAAACATTAGGCGAGCCGCCCCGCTCGCTTGACACTTTTTATCATAAATAAGTTTGAAATTGTATTCTGCAAATAATAACTCTTTAAAGAATTATTTTATGCTTCACTAATGTAAAACTGTGTTGACGGAATACATTTATTCTAGCATTATCAATCATTTCAATGCGATGTGTACGAACATGTAATATTTCACTGAGCACATAAGGTTTTATACATACACTATACATGTCAAATAAGATTCAAATCGTCTAAAATCAGGTCATAGGACTATTTAATGTACTTGCTCAGTGCTCCCTGTATTTTTCAATAGCAGGAAAGCGTTTGTTGTTAATAAAACAAGAATAAATAAAAACAATATTTCTTTTAAACGAAACGAATATTTTTTTAAAATAATTCATTATCACTTAAATGCAAATAAATTACAAATGTTAATTTAACTTACCGAAATTTATTCTTTCCTTTAATAATAAACCAATAGCATCACATTACCGTCTTACTAATTAAAGTTAATTTTGAAATTCGAACAAAACAATCTCAAAAAATAAAAAAAAACTGTTTCTTTTTTAAATTAAGAACTTCAACACTCACTCACTAAGATTTAGTTTATATTCGAAGTATTTTACTTCCGTTGAAATCGCATTTTGAAAAATATTTACAGCGCTCCAACTTGCGTAGACATCCGCTACGCTCGCGCCGCGCTTTCTTACTGACGCGTAGGCCATGCTACGAGCAGCTACGAGCGTATCTACACAGAAATGTACGTTATCTACGCATTTATTTAAATAGTATTGAATATTTAGAGTGACTAAGCTATTATTAAAACATTCGAAGTATTTATGACTTATATTGATCAGATAAGTGACATACTAAAGAAAGGCGATATGAGAAGACCCGCTGAGCATGTGTAGATGTAAGGATGTAGAGATGACGCGAGAAAGGTGACCTAAATCTGTGATCTCTGCCTACCTCTTGGAGCTACGGGCGTGAGTGCATATTTATTTATTTTCTAAGACGGTTAACTACTTTTCTAATCGGGCTATTATGAAACTACGTCAGAATATTATAATATCTGAATCGAGCTTAGGTAAGGTTTTTTTTACGATTTAAGGTTTTTTGTGAGTTGAGGTCGCTAAGTCCATATAGATTGGGAGCACTAACAAGCTTTGCTGTAGATAATCGGATTGCTTTTTGTTTTATAACCTAAACGCTTCTCGTTGTGTATTCACTTTGAGAAATCGTGAATTACGAGTTTAGAATGTACCGCGGCGAAATACAATACTACTGTATTTTGATAATTTAAATTAAACTAAATTTTAACGTCAAAGCAGTTTAATTCATTTTCATTAATGAAATAAATGATGCTTAAATTACAATTGATTTTTCAAGCAGTTTAACTGACAGTATGTGACATACTACTCATCCCATAAGATGTTTATGGCAACAATCAATTAAGTTGCAAATCAGGTACTTAACAGATAAATAATATAAAGTAAATTTGTGTATCAAACTCAGATAATAAATACTGGGTCAAGTGTTAGTTTACGAAAACCTTTATGCAAGCCGTTCCGTGTAAACTAGAAAAATATAATTTATTTTTAAATCTATAGAACTCAGATATTCAACAATTTTAATTAGAAAATGTTGGTAAACGATATTTTTTAAGTAATTACTAAATATGGTTATTTAATTAAAATAACACAAAATTTTGAATTGAGTAAATTTAAGCATCAACAAGTAAACCTGAACAGGATAAAGGTAAAGAGGTGTAAATAAAATTTAGATGTAGGATAAGGGGATCATCTTGACAGGGAACATACCACCTCATCACAATATACAGCTCTTGTGTTTACCTAATATGGTAAAGAACATAGAATAAAAAAACAGAGGAAGCCGTCGTCGGCGTGACAAGTCAAAAAATTTATAAATAATCAACAAAAATAAACCCTAGTATCTTAACCATAAAATGCAAAGTTGAATACAAGACAAAAAATCATCTAAATTATTCCAAATACAAACAAGCATGTGCACAAGCGAAAACAGTTCAAGCGAACCGATAACATTTTCCCCTACCAATTATCGTAAACGTGGCTAAAGAAGTTGTCACTTCAAAAATTGTAAAGACGATTTTTAATTAGTCGAATAGGCAATAAGGATCAATGAAAGTAATAAATAAAATATCTGTCGCAAAGGTTAAAGAAATCACATATTAAGAGTGCCCGAAACCAGCGAGAATTTAATATACGCAGGTGAAAGGTAAAGGTGTAAAAGAGGCGAGAGAGGTGTGACAGGGCCGTGCGAAATTAAATCTCTGCCAACTCTCCATGTTGCGAGCGTGTTATTAATTTATTTATTTAGTCCTTTCCAGTTTTAAAGGTTAGAAATTTAGATAAAAATGGTGTAACTATGTCTTGTTTTAAAATTTTACGACACGTCATTTAACTTAATACTTTTGTTTCAACTAAAGTGGACAGAATTACCAATTAGTATTCGCGTCTTATCTTCGCGTTGCTGCGGTGAAAACTTTTATTTGCTGTCCATTAACGTTTCACGATGCGTCCACTGTGTACACTTTTGTAATGTTCTTTGTTTAAGAGTACCCCAGAACGATCGTTATCCAATACTCCTTTTTCCAACTAACGTGACACCGTTAGAGATAAAGTAGGTAAAAGTTAAAATGACCACAAAGAATTTTATGTATGTTTCGGTACTCATTTTTTTTATATTTTTTTTACTGTAGCTTTTATTTTATAGAAGGTGACAAACGAGCAAGCAGTTCATCGGACATCAAGTGACCGTAGCAGTCTTATGCAACTGGCTAATGTACTGCCTACCTTTAACGGACAGAGGAAGGAATGAAGAGAAAAAAGATATTTCCTTCTCCTATTAATCCCCTCCCCCGTCAAATCATCTTATACCACTTACAGATGGCAAACTACATTCACAATTTCACTGTAGTACACAAAGTACTGCCAGTACAGCAGCAATTGCTGCATGACTGTCTCGGCTCTACCAAGGACGTGTAAACTCAGAGATTGGATACCTAATGCATCAGTCACGTGTATGTAGGCTAACTTTTTTCCTATATTTTAACAGCAGTAGAGCCCGCAACAACATCTGTTTCACAAATGGGCCGACTCGACCGGTCAAATACCACGACATCCTTTCCTAATAAGGATAGGATGAGGAAGAGGAATGGACGAGGAGGGGGATGGATAAGAAAAGGAAACATCCTTTTGCCTGTCTATCTCCTCTATCCATTAAAGTTAGGCAACGCATCTGCGACTCATTTGGTTATTGTGAATGTCTGTGGGTAGTAGTCAGTTATTATCAGGTGATCCACTTGTTCGTTTGCCACCTTCTTCCATAAAAAATACATAAAGCGAAGCAACACGTCTATAGCTTTTTGGATTTTTGCGAATATTGATGGTAACAAAGGCTTAATGTTTTTCCCGCGTATGTCCTTAACTATGTATATATGTAAGTGCCATTGTGACCTTCTGTAGCCTAAAGTGTTGTCCCGATTTCGAAGAGTAAGGTGTCAGGAGGTAAGTATTATAATACCGACCAAATATTAGCACGATGACAAGGTACGTATACCTAAGACATTACATACAGTGTGTACCGTAACATATGTAATGTAAGTTCACCTTTGAGAATGCTGACTTGACTAATGACCTTTATCCCAAATTTAACCCTTTCCCTCCCTTCCACCCTTTAAAGCACTATCTTTACCTAAACATAAACTCTCAAATGCCACACAACAACAAATTCTTCGCTGACTCAAATAAAAGTTTTTAATACACATTGAAATGGCTTGTATGTAAACAAAAAATATAGTATATATTTAGTCCTACATAAAATATTTAAAGTCCCAAAAGTAATTAAGTGTCCCGTTCTATAACAACTCTTAATAAAAGACAATTAATTACCGTAAAATACCTGTTTAAATATTAAAGTAGCGGATGTCGAGGCTATTCAAGGACACATTAAAATAGCCCTAAAGAACAATCATCAGAAATACATTAGCCCACTTACAGACTACCGCTTGTCGCTGCGTCCGTAGCGAGTGTAATGGACGAAAGAATGGTGACTAAATGTTCCGATATTTATTTACAGCTGTATATTATATTATATTATAAGCTAGCTATTCCTGTCAGCAATGCCACGTGAAGTAAAAGTGTTTTGTTGTATAATCTGCATAGTATTAATGTTTATATAACTTTTTAGTTTATGCACAATAGCGGCAAGGCCCTTTCATTCTGTTTGTTTGTTTGATCTTTGGCATTTTGGCTACAACTCCAAGAATATCAGTAAACAAATTCCTGTTTATCTATAGAGCAAATTTTATTGACGTTTTTTTTGAATATGTCAAAGCATAGTGCAAAAACTTTTATGAAGATCGAAAAACACTTTTTTTTTTAATTATTTAATATTTTTGGGCGAGAAATCGTTACGGGCGTCCTCAGAACACTCTACCAAAGCTTCGTGACAATGTGATCAATGGTTTAGGAACGTATACAGGACAAACAAACATACAAACATTGATTTTAATTTAGATAGATAACTAATATGTATAAATATATATTAGCCAATGTTTGCCATTTTAATAAGGTTAAACGTCGTTTATAGGATGTAATGTCTTGCTGATGTTATTACCATAGGTATAAAAATAAAGGAGAAAATGATCCAAGTCAATTTTTTACCCAAACCTCGTCTGATTACAAAGCAATTAAGACATCGTATAATTATGACAGTCTAAGATACGGGCTTTCATTCTATACAGGTTATTCCCCTGTAATAATATTAAAATATATTTTTAGCAAGCATGAAGCTTTGCTGTATAAAAATAGATTAATTTGAAAGAGGCTTTAGATTTTTTTTATGAAGACGGAAATTTATTTCTTTGTTAAACCGTAATTGAACTGAATACATACCTTAAAGCGTTCCACATTAATTCTAATAACTAAAGTCACATTCGCCACTAAGATAATTATACTCCAATGATGAGAACTGCATCAATCCATACAATATAGATCCCCGACCACCTGACGAGAAGTGGCGACGGTAGAGCCCATAACAACAAAACTATTGCACGAAGGGGCTCGACCGGGGAATCACCACGACCTCAAATGAAACAGGCCTGAGTAGAAATATGCTTCTGCGCTTCGTCCGATGAGTGAGGTGCCGGAGACTCAATTTCAGTCCCCTTAGAGAGGATAGGGAAGCGGGTGCACAAGTGCTTACTTTGTCCATTAAAGTTAGGCAACGCATCTGCAATTCATTAGCGTGTAGCTGTTGCTTACGGGCACTTAATATCAGGTGACCCTCTTGTTCGTTTGCGACCTTCTTCTATAAAAAGGTACAAACTAGTTTAGTCTAATCACATTTACTTTAAAAGGCCACGTTATAATCAGATACAGATAAAATAATTTAGAAGTTGAGTTCAGATTAAAAACTATTATCATTTATTTACTGCATATCCCTAGTGAATTTTATAACAAGCGATTATCTTTTAAAGAGTCTTTGTACATTCAAATTGAGTCGTATCAGGCGTTACAGTGGATACGCGGCGGATGATAAAACACGTAAATTATTGAAGCCAACGCGACGGGGCCGGCGGGGAACGACGGGGGACGACGGGGAGCGGGTCGACAACGTACCACTACGACGAATTGCGTCCTCGCACGCTCGGAACATTCTGAAATATAAACAGACAGATATATAAGTAGGTAATCACTATGGATAAGGATCTTTCTTTATAGCAGTGAGCTTCGTCTGAGGAGTGAGGTCCGGGAGGACCAGTGTCAGTCTTCTTCCCTTTCCCATAATTTACTACAAAGGATTGGATAAGGAGGACACGAATAAGAGAAGGAAATATTCTTTTATCTGTCTATCCCCTCCTCTGTCCGTTAAAGGTAGGCAACACATCTGCAACTTATTTGCTTATTACGGATCCCATGGGCAGCGGGCACTTTACATCAGATGAACCGCTTGCTCGTTTGCCACCTTCTACCGTGAAAAAATGAATTACTAATTGATTACAACTACTGTCCGACATTGAAACTATACTAAATTTACATTCTTACCCTTCTATTCTTACATATCTTGGACCCTCGCACAACAGATAGATACGATTAAATCAGATAGTATAACTATGCAATATTTTATATGTATATATATAAAAGAAGGAACTGACTGACATATATCAATGCACAGCTCAAACTACTGGTCCTAGAGACTTGAAAAATTCACAGATATTTCTGTTGTTACGTAGGCGAGCATTCGAAAAGGAATTTTCTAAATGCCTAAAGGTTAGGTAAGTTATTGTAAATGTAAGTTGACCTCAAATCGATATGATAAATCATATTTAATAGAGTTCAGTTTAGGCTGGAAAATCATAGGTTAAATTAAATTACACGCTGAGTGCAATCTAATTACACAAATGTTTACTCTTTTTTCATTAAAAAAAACTTGTTTTTCAAAACTTCAAAGTCATATTTCAGAACGCAGATGCTGTTCCAAATTCATGTTTATTTTAATGTTATACTCTGTCAGCGCAGGCTGTGACAAAGCGTTTATATGTGGAGCTTTTGTCGTGACGTTTGTTTAGCAATATGGACAATGGACACTCTCTTACAAATGTACTGAACCTTGTATATGACGACTCTGTTTGTATGACTTGAAAGCCCCGATAACTATAGACATAAATGATGATATATTGTCAACGAAGGTTTATGATGTATAGGTGTTGTCTTCAAACGACAGCCTACATTTAAACAGTATTAACGCCCAGTTTCTGAAAGGCTGAACAACGGCTAACTGTCAAATGAAACTGAGATTGATTCGACATGCCTGTTAAAGTTGACAGTAGTGTTAGTTGAATAAAATTTTTAGAGACCGGGCATTAGTACGATGTAATATGTCAAAATCCAGTCTGCATTCGTCTATTTTAAATGATAGTGTCAGCGTAAAATGGTGTTTCCATTTGCAAATATTAATACATTCATATCGTGCGCAATGTTTTATGTAATCTGTGAAAACAAAACATTAATATCGTTGGCAAGTCGGCCATGTTGGATATCTATCCGTATTTGCATGTCCAATACGTGTCCAAATACAGAGTGATTTTTATTCAATAGGAAATCCATTAAAGTATATTTTATCATAAAGCTTGTACATGTAAAGTTTATATGTGTTTTTACATACAAAATTGTTTTTATCTGATCATTGGATTTATGTATGTGTTATATTCGTCGGTAAGGGACGTTTTTTATTACTCTGTGAGCGTCTCATTGTATGAATGAAGCATGTCACTTGCAAAATTAATTACCTTTGCAATCCTTGTCAATAAAAGAATAACTTTAATGTAAATAATGTGACATAATTAATCTTTAATTCGCGCGCATATTTTCAAATTAATAAGCTAATGACGTGGAAAGTACCCTACGTCATTTTATCCTGACAACGTTTGTACAAAATTTCCTGATGATCGGTTGAGACTTAAAGGGTTAAAACGTAACAAACAAACAAACTTTTCTATATATAATATTAGGATTATCGGTAATTCTGTATATAGGTTTTAACAGCACATGTAGGTAGCTTCAAATGTCAACTAGCGATGTCAAGGAACAAACTTGGGTCAACCGAACATCGATTGTTTGTTCTGTTGATACACGCTGACATACGATAGACATTTAATGTAAGCAAGTCTAAAAAAGTGTAGGTCTAAAACTTTATTTCCACCGAACACATTTCATGTCAAGTTTACTGCTAAGACTCACAAGGCGATCTTTTTACTGTTAAAAAGATATGAGGCCTCTAGGAGAGATCCCAAAGCTCCAATTTGTGCTAAGAAGTATACATAAATAAGGCAAGCTTAAAATATTTTTTTACTTTAGATATACTTTAGTCACACTGCTTTTTTATTTAACTCTGCTTTACCTATATACATGCAATAAATTCGCCTATAGTTGTGTGAGTTAGGCGAACTCAATGCCAAAGACTCTAGCAGTAAACCGGTGGGTGATACGAAACGTCAAATATATCCAGCATGTAATGATAGGCAGATTTACAAACGCTTTTAATTTATTGAGTTCTGTTAGCAGATGAGAGATCGGGCATTGTTTTAACAAAAGGGACTCGAAAAGTTTTCAAATACCGTAATTTTTCAAGGCCCTAAAAGCTCGCGAGGGACAGCGCAACTTTTTCACGTAAGACCTCGCCGTTATTCTTCTGCGGGCTTCAACTTTTTCATATGCCTTATCCGAACACTTTGTTTTTGGAAACAAATAGATCATTTGTTATTCTTATAACCGACAAAAAGTATGACAGCATGTTGAATAGTTTATCTTTAATATCTGGACAC
>JWHW01052536.1:40562-64870 GCA_000931545.1 Papilio glaucus | reverse complement strand
AACGAAACAAATTTATGTAGCAAAAGTGAGTGGCAGTGTTGGTAGGGGACGCCCTAGGAGAACTTATATCGATCAGATTAGTGGCATACTAAAATGGGTGATATAAGGAGTACCAGTAACCAATGAGCATGTATGAATGCTTCCCTGTTTTATTTGCGTCCACTGCGGTTGAAAGCCCTTCGCATATTTATGTATAGAAGATATATTAGTAAACGCTTGACGGAATTACAGCTGTCGTCTACGCGTCTCAGCTCCGGAACGTTACTGAACTCTTTGGAGAGCGTAACGATAATAATAAATTCAAAAATAGCATTAATTGACTTGACAACTATAAGTGACTTGTTGTTTAGAAGGTAAAGGAACCTATACATACCACTTGACAAGTAGTATAAATAAGGTTTGAAATCATGTTTTGCATAAAGTTGGAAAAAAATAATTTAGCTCATTATTGTCCAAGAATCCTTTAAATATCCATTGACTACGTGACTAAGCCTCTCCAGCCCGCTAGTATTTTGATGACCCCCTTCCCCTTTCTTTGTGAAAATGAAAGTTTACTTTGTAATACTCATATTTTTTAATGTTATTTTTTCTTTGGAGATAAAGATGAAAGAGATCAATTGTTTTGATCTCGAACTGCAGAGGCGTTGGTTGAATGGTGTGCATGGTAGTGGAGCTCTGTCGTGTTGATCGACTACAGAATTCAGCTTCCAATTAGGAGTTGGAATTAATCCAAACAATTCTTTAGATACTCCTCATCGCGCGACGCGACGCGACATCTTTTCGCAATACCAGAAGATCCAGCCCATCAGTAAGAGCTCGGTTGTTGACCGTTCGAATCGCTCTCCGTTTTATGCGGTCAAATGTAAGAAGCTGGCATTGGGGAGCTCCAGACCAGAGATGCGAGGAGTATTCTATGTGAGGCCGAACTTGCGCCTTATACACCTGCGGGTGGTGGGCCGGGAAGAAATACAGCTTCGCTCTACAGAGCACACCACGCTTTGTTTGTTTCTTCTCTAAATGAATATGTATCTCGTATATTGAACATACATCATTGTATAAGCATGCGCCCGTACTTGAGAATATCTGTTGTGCCACGTGACTGTTGTTTGCTCGACGAGGGCGCGATACATCTCTCTGTTATTTCAACTCGAAAGTCGTACTTTCAGTTCGTATAATACACAATGTTGGTTTGAAGTAGAATTGTATCTTTATACTTGTAGTCATTGATCAGTTAACGCTAAGTACATGTCTATAAGCTCATTTGCCTTGCTAATCCCTGCTACTTTCTTGAGTTTACTCTTAAACCACATACAAATAGCTAGTTATACCCCCTCACGCGTCTGTATTACCTTTAGACGTTCTGTATAATGCTGACGCTGACTCAGGCCCTTAGTACTAAGAGCACCGTGTCGTCGTCGTATGCCATATCCTTCACCACAGATAGATAACAACGTACCACCGGCATAGCCCAGGTGTGTCATTTAGTAAGTAAGCTTTCGTTTCACACCTTTAGTGTCTCTGTATCGGTAACACATTAGTTAGTACACTCGGCACACAGCACACAGTTGCCCCGGGACAAGACCAGAATGACAGACAGAAACTCGGTAAAATGCTTTACAAAATATTTTCTAATTATCAGGAGACAAACCGGTAATAATAGAAATAATAAAGATACACAATAACACAGAGTAATTTGAACTTAAAGAAAACATCGGCACGACTTTAACAAAGAAGTTAGACACTAGTCACACATTACGAGCACCGGCGACATTGTTATGAGCAAAGCTACTCGTCAGTTGGCGCGCGTCCGTGTATCCTGCATTGATTTTGTAGCTTAAAGCAAATTAACAATTTTTATTTCAGGTATTATATTATGTATTAAATGATTTCTTAATAAATAGAGCTCCCGCTGCACAATGTTACTACTCAGACGAACTACAATTTGTTGTGTATACTATATGTTAATTTATAAAATTCATAAAACGTATATATTTGAGGTAATAATGGAGGTAATAAATTCATTTTAAAGTACGGGATTAGTAAAGACCTTTTGAAGTAATTAAAGTGGTTCGTAACAAAAAATTAAACAAACGTTAATCCTAATTTGGCGCCCCGCGGCCTGCTGTCGCAGCTAACAGCTTTGCTCGTTTTACATTTTCCAAACGATCCATTTTAAATATTCAGAAGTTTGTAAAGTAAACAACATATAAGGTTGTTTTTTACAATTATTTCTTACAACGGTAGTACATATTTCCTAGTAGTAAAACCATCACCCAGAAGGATAAAGTTTTCGAATTTACATTTGACGTGATCCTGTTACACTTCTCTCCCTTCTTCTACACTTAACGGTACTCGTCGGTTACGGATACTTTTAATACCCTTCTGGTCGGTATACGTACGCAGGTCAATCCCTACCCACACCCACTCACTTCCGCAACATCTCCTGTCAATCTTTCCCCACTCACCACCGAAGCCATACTTTTCTCAATTTTAGTAAATATTTTCTACTTGCTCGTATACAATCATTTGACGTTGTTTAATCTAAACGTGATTTATATCTGCTTTTATTCTAATTTATAAAATTGAATACGTTTCACATGTACAGCAATTTGTTTTCCACGATACGTTAGCGTCGCCTATACATTATCCTGATACATAAATCAAAGTACTTTTAAATCCATTGTTTTAGTATTTTTTCGCATTGAAAAATATACGAGACATTACAAAAGTTATCTCATAAAGACTGCGATAAATATTAACTGCATTAATTAATCCAATATTTATATAGGTAAATATATTATGTAGACATTGTACATGGATATCATCTTTATATATTATAACTAGTGTATATAAATTCACAATTACAATTAACATTATTATTTATTTTCTTATCTTTTTATTTCTGTTTTCTTTTTTTATAGCCAAATCATTTTTTGTGAAATTGTTTAATAATAGTCATTAGTTATATTGATAATATCCTCGTGTTTCTGTCGTTACAAAAGACAATTATTGAAGTGAAACTTCTTTATCGGGGTTGGAAAAAAATTTAGTGTAACATTTTTTCGTTACGCGTCACATTTTTCCGTTACGCGCCATCTTTTCTTATCCCTACCACGCGTGATTCGAAGTATACTTTCTCCAGCGGAGTAGGGATAGGTAAGTCTCCAATGTTTTTTATTTATTTTTGATCTATTGTCGCGCATTCCAGCTGTTTTGAGGTTTCATTTCTTTCGGCAGTCCTTATGACTGCTTGTGTTTTTTTTTTCTTAAACGGTTAAGTTTACGAACTTCTTTGCAACTCACGTGTAATATTATTTCAGTCAGTGGAAAAATAACTTTGAACTGCTTTGTTCCTCCAGTAACGTGACGTCATAAAGTTTTATCGAGCTAGTCGGCGACCACGTCAAATATTTTACGACGCTCCCAGTACTGATAGAAATTCTATCAGCACGTGTATTCACTTTTTACGAACACACTCTTAAAAGGTAGGTTATATAATAGATAAACTTTAATAAAATGCATAGGTGTGATCTATAGTCATGATTTTCTTTGTTTGTCGACCAAAACATGATAAAATTAAACAAGTGACGGTGTGTTTCTATGCATAACATTGTGCTTACGCCATAGAAGGCAGGATGGACTATGGAAGACTAGTAAAGATGATGAGGATATAATAACCTGGATTATCTCTCGTGTGTCAGTTTTCAGTGTTAATTTATAAATTACGTATTACTTTACCAACCTAAGATACAAACAAATAAACAAAATAAACTATTCGAAAATAAGGCATATACGGAATAGAAATGTACAGAGCTTGATTTTAGGACTACAAACAGACGAACATTAATTTATTTTTAATAGTAAATACAGTTGAACAATTTTTCAAGTACTTTAGTTAAACATTGACCCCTTTATTAGTATGAACAGTATAAGTGATGTTTTATTTTTTAATATTTATAAGCAATTTGTTTATAAAAAGATATTATTATAATCTAAATTTATCAAAACTTAAGCGGTGTATATGAAATTAAGTTTGACAAGCAGCTTAGCTTAGCTTAAAGTGGAGCTCCGTCGACACATAGCTCGGTATGCGCCGAGCTCAAAGTTGCTTCACATTTGAGTCGCGGAGGGAAACTCGCCTTGCTTATTAATATAATCAAAAATTCACAAACCGCAAGCTAAACTTCGTATAAGCTACTCTACAGCGTGATATGACGCCGCTTGTACTGACTCACAGCTTTGTTACTTTGATATTATGTTACAAAACTTATACTAAAATTATGGTAAAGAGCAGTCAGAATGAAGAAGGGAGAAGGTGAACACATCATTAGACAATTAGTGATTGTTTATGGAATAATTCGGCAAACTAGCAAACGGGTCATCGGATGTTAAGAGACATAGACATCCGCAATAAGCATGTCAGTCACAGATATATAGATAGGAAAAAGGATATTTGCTTTTCCTATCGATTTGATGATTCTTGATGATTGTTCCCGGCCCCGAGGTTCAGTGTAGAAGTTATCTGTTAGCGTTTGCTAATTTAAAAAGCTTATTGTGTTACAATGTTCAGTACACATCAGGGTCAGTCTATGTTAGAACTGGCACACGATGTATACGTGGCTTATAATAACAATATTTTTGTAATTGAAAGTAGGTGAAGCTAATTTTGACTCATAACAATGATCGAGGTATGTCTATTAAATAATTTTTCATTACTCACACATACTCCCTTTTTCACACTTCACTCACTTACGCAACCCTCGTCTAGACGTTGTTTATCTTTTGTTGGTATTTTTGATTAGTAGTTGAAGACAAATATTGTTAAAATTATTAAAATAACTTTTAGTTCAGTGCGAATACCCAGGTTTCAAAAGTTTTAATTCGCAAATATCTCAAATTCCCCTAAACTTAAATTACGTCCGTCCATAATTAACATAGTCTGAGCACTTAACAGTTACGTGAAGCTCGGGTACGAGTGGCGTTACGAGCAAACACTTAATCCTATAATTATATAGAGATAGTATAATATGTGTACAATATTGATATTTGGAGGAGAGGAGTTAGAGAGTGGAAGAAGGTCAAGGAGTTGAACTCCTTGACCTTCTTCCACTTTATATGAGGAAGCTTTAACTGTTTTTCGACTTCTAACTCAATCTAACGAGCATGTTTAAAGTTATGTACTCTGTACTACAGCATCATCAATCGCAGCTTTATGGTTAAACAATAAAATATGCAAACTAGAATAGTTGCGAAGACTACTAGCGCCATCTATTGTACACATCATACACTTGTCGATGAGTCGAACCGACAAGCTCCTAGCAAAAAGTTATTACTTTAAAAATATGAATCAGTTGACATATTGTACATTTATATATGTATCTTTTTACGTTAGTATGTTATAAATTAAATTCCTTTCGTCATACAAGTCACCCGTACTGTTGTTACCATAATAAATCTCAAATTTCTGTAAATCCAAACATTGAACATAATGTAGCAGGGCTGCATTATGTTAGCCGCTATATTGTGTTGGCCTTATTTATTATGAGCTCGGTCTAATGCCGCCATGTTGGTCGGAATAAGCGCTACAGCCGCTGCATGGAATTAAATAATAAATAAGCTCGCTGCCTGCACGCGAGTTATGAAAATAGAATGTATTGTATGAACATACAATTTTCTCGCTCGCGGACATCCCGCGGTGGAACGCGTCAGCTATGTTGTCTCTCTTTGCTCTGTGCTGGTTTGTCGAACCTTCAGATGTGTTGGAGTTTTCCATCACAATTTGAATTTCACTTATTATTTCTATGGAAGAAGGTGGCAACCGGAAAAACGGGTAATAATATTACTAACTCTTGCCCGCGACTTCTCACGTATTTGTTACTTATTTTCCAAGCTGAACATTTTTATTAGATTAATTCGTGTATAGTTATAACGTATGATACAACATTCTATGTGCTAACTTTTATAAATATTTAAATCGTAAACAACTGGCCGAGTACTTATTGCAAGTGGAGGACATTCGGAGGCTACATCAGCATATCAAAGCCTTAAAAAGCGACGCACGCGGCCGCTCAAATATTCAATGACTCGACCGAACAAGCTGTACTCAGACATTTTCGTCTCGGATACTTTTCTGTTATGACTCTGAGCGGCATTCCATTATGAGTGATTATATTTCATGTATACAGAAGATGACACGGGATACTTACCTTTTATCCCGGAAATAAAACTGTTCCCGAGGTACGTAAGACCTTCACTTAGAATATCGGTTGCCATGGTTATGTTTCATGATTTGACAATAACAACTTTTTGACACAATGTTACTTGTAAATAAATTAAAATAAATATGCGTTCACACCCGTAACCCAGAGGGGTAGGCAGAGACCACGGATTTCCATTTGGCGCGATCCTGGCACACCTCTCGCTTCTTCTACATCCATAAATCTATGCATACAAGTTAGTCGGTTACAGGTACTCTTTGTATCGCCCTTTTTTAGCATGTTACTAATCTGATCAATATAAGTTCTCCTAGGGCGTCCCCTACCAACTCCGTCACTCACTTTTGCAAGATAAATTTGTTTCGTTATTCTCTCTTCATTCATCCTTTCAACATGCCCGAACCACCAAAGCATAACATTCTCAATTCAGTTACAACATCCACTTTAAAGCTATACTTTTTCCTTATAACGCTATCTTAATCCTATCATTCAATGTCACGCCTAACATACTTCTTAAAAATCGCATCTCAACGGCATTAACTCTACTAGCATGCTTTTCCTGCCAAACCAAGCTCTCACTTCCATACATTAAAGTGGTGACTAGTACAGTTTCGTGTATTGCCAGGCGAGCCTTTATTGACACATGCGGACAACAGCTGGTGGAAATATAAAAATAAATATTTATTATTTCGCTAACTAATATGAAAACGTCGGATTATAACACGTGCACAATAAATTGTCGCTCACTGAACATCTACAATAGCGACAGTGTTCAGTGTACGCAAGGAATCGATAGTTAATATGTGTTTCATTGTTCAACGTTCTAAACCGGGACCCTTGCTGATTGTCTGAATTAGGAAAATGATAATAAAAAAAGCCATACAAGTATATATAAAAAAACAAGTTTTAATCATATATTTATATAGAACAAAGTAACTTAAAGATTGTTAAACTTTTCACTGAGCATAATGTGAAGCAAATATTTTTACAGAGAAAGCATTCCAGATGACGAAATTGGGCCTGAAAATATTACAAAAGGCACTTAGACATTTAAAAAATTGTCTACGTTTATTTTAATACACTCAAATGAATCCCTGCGGTGCTCCAGTGCTGCCCCCAAGTGAGTTGTATTGCTCGCTTTCTGCCTCCCCGAAAAGTTGCGCGACCGACTGTCAAGTGCTCATTAGCGCGCACTCGATGTGAGCCGGGTAAGCCCGTTTGTTTACATTTTAATTGACATTGTCCTTTATAATCAGCATTCGCAAGTCTCGACATTGAACTCCCGGTCAATAAAAACAATGTAAAAGTTTTATGAGGTTCATTTTCGGTACAATATCGCACACGCGGTGCGTCGTCTTACAGATCATTAAGAATCTAATTCGCCTAAATACTGGCTGTTTTTATTTTAGTTTGAGTTAAGGGCTTATAAAGGTACAGTTGTCTTGACCATTAAGGCGGCAAGTACCTCCGCACCTGTTGAGACAATAAACTTGTGAAAAATGTCTACTTTATCTTAACGTTTCAAATCTAACTTTACTAGAAAAAATAACATCAACCTTAGCGAATTTGCCGATGAATTCGATCGCTATTAAAATTTTAGCATCTGAAGTATCGTTTATCCTAAATCAAAATTGAAAGCTTGTAAACAAAGGGCACTCCTTAGATTTTAGGAGAAAATCGTGAATATTGTAAACTTTTTCTCAAATCATCTTATAAGATTAGCTATCCAAATTAAAACATTTCCAATGAAAATATTAAAAATGCAAAGTGACGTTTGTTTGTTTACAAAATTTCCATCTCGATTTGGAACAAACATAATGCACTTATTACGTACAAAAAATACGACTTGCTAAAACCTTTGTCCTTTGGTTAAGAGATTATATTAACTTGTATCCTAGACCCTATTCCGATAAGATCACACAAATATTTCGCCTTCACATATTACTTCAGTCATCAAGTCTTGTGAGGTTAGTTTTTGACTTATATAAGCTATTTTCATCATTTGCTACTATAGTTTTCTCTCGTTATTATTTTAATAACGATACAATTGTATATTGCTACAGTTGAGGGATAGAAAAGCTGCTGGAAGGAGTCTCGCGGTGGGATAATGTTGACGGTTCTCAGCTAACAACATTTGGCGCGCTTCCAAACCCGCGCTCGATCCGTGGCCACTCACCGAGTCAAATTCCCCATCTTTTCTTAATTCCATAGTTTCCTTTTCATATTTAAAAGCGCGTTTATATTTTTTAAATGTTTACTTTGGCACATCATTTAATTTATTTTCCTTACTTCTCTACTTCGTTTTGAGGCAATAATTGCGCTTTAATTTACTGTATGGTTAAATTGAAACATAGATTTTTGTTACATTTATAAAAATCCAAATAATGTATTTAGTAACAGTGGTAGGTGTAACTCGACCGGTGAAATACCACGACCTCACAGAAGACAGGCGTGAAGTAGAAGTATTCTGCGTTCCATCCGATGAGTGGAGGCCTAATTCTGGTCCTCTTTGCCTTTTCTATTAGGAAAAGGATGGGAAGAGGAAGAGGATTTGACGGACTAGGAATGGATCGGACAAGAAAATATCCTTTATTCAGTTTATTACTGCTTCTATCCATTAGTAGAAAACGCATCTGCAACTGTTGCAGATGTCTATGGGTAGCGATCACTTGATTTTGAGTGAACTGATTTATCACCGTCTTCTATAAAATAATAATAATAATAATAATATGATTCAATGTGTTCAAAGCCGAGTTATTTAAATAAGCCTCGGTCGAACTGTTGACGATCGTCACATCAATATATCACTGTTAATTTACTGTCGTTGTTTGTGCCGCGCGCGAGTTCATGTCGCTTGAACAAATTGACCTCTTGTTTATTTATTGGTGTTACAGACACACATACAGCGTGCAATCAATTATCTATATACCTGACAATGGACATGTTGGGATAAGAATTTGAAGGTGTTCGTGTTTATTAAACATAATAATACAATAAACAGATGATAGCCCTGTAAAAGATATATTTTATATATTCTACTATTACATTTGAGCGTTATGAAACCATGAGCATAGAATGGCAGTCATTTATTCATCAATAAACTATTTTAGATATGATCGCTAGATGGCGCTATTATAAAAATAAATGTAGGCAATGTTATATTTTACTTAATTTCACTTTAGCTTTCTCAGCTGCTCCATAGAAACTTTAGATATACCAAATGCAGATATGTCCGTGCGCATGGTGTGCCTAATGGTCGCCAATGTTTTCGCTTCACGGATTAATATGTTGAAGATTTTGACAACAATGTCAATATTGTATTATTTCAGTCAAGTCAATATTACACTATCCTAAGGTTAAGCATTTAAGTTGTTGATAGTTCTCAGCAGATGGCAGAGCGACGCAGCCGAGATGTGTGTCTCGTTGCGTCGCAATTGGATGCGGCATCTTGTAGTAAAGCCGCTTCCAGCTTCGCTGAATCGTATTTAATACTAAAATGCAACACGCTCGTTACATTGTATGTCTATTACAAATACAATGAACGATGCGAGGAAAGAAGAAAAAAGGAGGCTTGTATATTTTTGCTTGTTTTAATTGTTACCTCATTACTTTGGAATTTAAAAGCCGATTTCAATTTTTTTTGCAATGGATAGTTTGTATTATTACAAATTGGTCCAACTTAAATTTTATTCAAGGTTTTCTCCGAATTAAAGTCGGTAGTCTTATAGTTTTACTACGTTTATGAATCTATATACTATTATAAATGCGTATGTACGGATGTTTGTTACTCATTCACGCAAAAACGGTTGAATTGATCTGAATTAAATTTGGCACAGAGATAGATTATAGTCTGGAATACCACATAGGCTACTTTTTGTCCCGGGAAAATGTACCGTTCCCGTGGGATATTTTTTTTAAGGGTACAATTTTTCTAAAATAACTAATATAATATATAATATATGATAATTTATGATTTTGAAATTGTGAATTCAATTATTTTTGCTATATACAATAATATGTAGTACACTCATCTTTGCTTTAACTACTCGGCTTCCATTGAAAGTTGAAGTCGGAGCGGCAAACAATTCTGACTTTACAATGTCATATGTCGTTCACCCTAGTCAACGAACATTGATTAAAATCAGGAATATAGCATGCGCGGTCATGAAGCAAATTTTAATAGATAGAGTTGTTTCTGAAGATGTGTTAATGTTGCAAGAGGGATAATTTCATTCGGCTCACGAGACTTCAGCCGGTCGACCGCAAGTCGCAAGGCACAGATAAAAACGCCGTAGAATGAGAAGCACTCCTGGACGTCAGCCGCACTATCTGTGTACTATTCCATTAAACCGACAAAGGAACTTATTCAGCGAATAAAGAAAATTTCTTCGTTGTTCATTTTTATTTTTATAATAAAATTATTATAAAGCGTCTTATAATTTTCTAGAAGATCTCGTGTTGTTAACAGAATCGATTCTTCTACACAAAAACAATATATCGAGGATCACTTTTGATAAAAAATAGACGAATCTATCGAAAAATTCAAAAAATTGATATGAATTGTATTGTATTGTGTATTTTCTGGAACGTGGGGACCAGTGGTGGTAACTCGCCTGTGTAAATTAGGACCCTTACACACTACAGTAGTTTACACGTATAGTACAAACCTACTGACTTAAATCTATTTAAAATATTTTTTTTTCATAATTATTAATGGAAGAAAATGCAATTATTTTCACATGTATGAATGGTGATACACCTACAATCATACTGATGTCCTTCACCAAACAGTAGTAAATAAAGCGGATTGCAATCCATGTGCAAATTGATTTAAGAATATGCGGTTTTGTTGTTATATTATATGAATAGAAACATGAATCGCGAGCACACAAATTACACAAGGATGCACTTAAATAAGCTCACAAAGAAACTCAAAGTTAGTGGACCGAAGTGAATTGAATTGAAGCGAGACCAAGAGATATTGCAAGAGAACAACAGCATTAAAGAAATAGCTTTTCTTGTTCCAACACATTTCGTTCTGTTCAATATTAAATGTACTTTTATTGCTCCAGTGCTCGCAAGCTACGATCTGTCTGTGAATTCTAGATTTAACTTAGTCTCAATTCCAACCTCTTAATATTTTGTTTACCAGCTGGCCGACAAACTTCGTTCCGCCTTATAATTAATAGATGGTCCACTATTTTGGTGATAATGGCTTACACATAAAAGATATATATATGCTGTCCCGGGCTTTTTTGTAGGACTATTTATGGTTAACATTTCCATTATACATTATATACGAGTAACTCTAACGGTTTTTGCAGCACACACCAAAATAGCTCGCATATGGCGGAATTTTTTCCTCTTTACTTGACACTTATCGTTATATTTTGGACAGTTCACGCAATATCTTTATATATATTATTGTGATGTATGAGCTATATTATTGTAAAGTTTCATTAAAATCCATTCAGTAGTTTTTGCGTGAAAGAGTAACAAACATCCATACATACAATCTCTCACATTTATAATATTAGTAGTATAGTAGGATTTCTATCTTGGTTCACAGCTTGCATCTTTTATACGATTGATGGGAAACGTCGTGCGATCTGTGGATACCGCGTGTGTGTCCTCTCGGCTCGTAAAAATGTGTTGTTTGGTGACACGTCGCATCTGCGTCTCGTTTGCCTTTGCATATGTAAATATATTCCTCGGGAATGATATTAATACATAGCCTTCTCTGTTATTCATCTATACATTTAGTACCGTGTGCAAACACCCTATATATTCGCGTTTGTAGAAGATTTTATTTAATTTATTAAATAAAATTAAAATTAAAATTAAGATTTTATTTAATTTTATTAACTATTCAAGCAGATATGGTCAAATTAAACTTGAAGGAGTACGCCTGTTATTTGAATACTCTTGTTCCGCACGTCATATATTGGATTGAAGTATTAACCATGCGGGCGCTCGGCCCGTATTTGACAGGCCCTCGGCAGACGTGTGCCGTGTAAAGGAAAACTTTGCTTCGCTAAAGGCCGCCGACGTTTATTTCTAAATGACTTGTTCTCCGTTTTATTTGTTAAGAAACAATTTTTAGTAATTTTTAAGGAATATATTATTTTTCAATTTACATAATGTATTCACAATATATATACATATATTGTGAATACATTATGTAAAAAAATTGGATATGCTACATAGCCAGGTGCTGTTCAAAAATACTTTACCTTTATTAACAGATATTTGCAATAATTAAAATACACAATTTTTAATCTTTGCTGGGAATCGAACCCAATATCAACTTGTGAGAGTTAGTTAGTCTAACCATTAAGCCTATGGTATTTTAACTTTTATTTTATGTATAAAATGACAAATTGCGGAGTACAAATTTTTCACTGCTCATAATGAGTAGAAAAAAGCTCAACATTTGCAAAGTGCTATTTTTTGCTAAGAAAAAGTGTTACAAAAGTCGTGTATTCCGTGAAGCAATTACCTCGCTCATTCTGTTCGCGTAACAAAGGGCCGCGGAACAATTAGCGAATTGTTTTTGTACATCTTGCGTCAGGTGAGAACATACTTTACCTCTCGATAAGTAATCATTGCTGCACAAGAACTTGTCTTCTTATCATTAACATTGCTGAGGGCGAAAGAAAGAAGACGAAATACTAATGTGGACTACATTGTGTAGTGGTATAAATAGTAATTCACAGTAAGACAAGAAGAGGAGAGAGGATGGGACATGGCGGATCACCGCGCCGCTCCAGTTAGTTAGTAAGGCGAAGTTTCATAACAGTCAATCAGTATTGGTTTGAAAAATAAAAAAATTATACATAATTTATGATAATTGTAGGCAGTCTCAATGCATATTGACTAAAGACGGGCGTTCCTTGATCAAACTATACTCGGCCAGCACTTCGCTCGCCACCTTATCCTATAATATACTGCCCTACAGCATGTTATTCCTAGGAAAAACACTGACAATAAGCTGTGTTTAATTAAAATACATTTTAAAGGCAGAGACGAGTAACATTGAGAAAAAAGAAACATCTTGTTTCTTTATCCTGGACGACAGACAAACGTTTTGCTACAGATCTGTTTCCTTGGAGACGTCGGGGTGTAATTCCGTTCGGGAGTTACGGGAATAAGTCGCGTAGACATCGCAAAAAGTACATTAAAACACGAAACATTGTGAGCCAAGGATAAGAAAATGACACTCGTAAGTTACATAGTTTGATATTCAAGCAGAAAAAAGAAACATTTGTAAAAAGTAACACAGTAATAAGTGACAGTAAATACGTGAAGTGGATGATAAGTGACGGTATTATTAGATATATTTTTGAAACAACATTGTTGTAGGCGCGCAGTGGCGTGTCTACTAAGTTGCTACGACGTAGCGACGTGTCTTCTTAGTCGCTACGCCGTAGTGCCATGTCTATAAGTGGCTACGCCGTAGTGGCGTGTCTAATAATTTGCTACACCGTAGTGTCGTGCCTACAAAGTGGCTACACCGTAGTGGATTGTCGCTGCTACATTATGCACTACAATGTAATATACCGGAACCAGAGGATAACCATTCACAGTGCCTACTGATTTTGATTTAAAAACAATTGCTGTTTTTATATCCAAAATTTTTATAAATCAGTATTTAGTTGTAATAACTTTTTTAGACGTAGTGTTGATATGTATAACATTTTTTTTATATATATTGATATTTTTAGTAATAATTTAGACTTATATACAAATAAAATTCAAAGTAAAATTAAAAATTATCTTTTGTAATTAATTATAATTGTATAATTGATCTAATTTAACGCTTCTTTTTTCTCTTGTTTTTGTATGTATGACTTCTGAAAGAAATGATAACTTGAAGCAGGCGCGATAATAGTTCAAAAATAAAATAATCAACAAAAATAAACCCTTGTGTGTTAACAATAAAATTCAAAGTTGAATACATGCAAAATATCTTCCGAATCCATAAGATTTTCCCCTACCAAATATCGTATAACGCGGTTAAAGAAGTTTTCACTTCTAAAATTGTTGAATGAATAAAATTAAATCATTTATTTCAACTTCTGAAACACACCTTTAGAAATTTCATAGAATTTTGTTGGCCGGACATTACTGTGTCCGAAACATTGCCAAACGTTGTGTGAGGTTTCCATCACGTAGCTTTAAAGTTTCTTACATTTATCATTTTCGGCCCCTTGGTATACATTGTCTCCCACATCAATAGAACTTGTTTAATAATATGTAAAGTTGTTACCCACGATATATTTGGATTGCGAAATGTCCCTTGTCTAAATCTGAACAACATTCATAGCGTGTCCCCCCGCACGCAGCCGCTCACTCCGCGCGCTGTCCGTCTCTGTCGCCCGCTCTCCGAATGTGATGTGGGTCGAGTAACTTGCTGTATTTACTAAAGTCGAGTAAAAGCTTTACTCTCCGTGTTAAATTATAGACGGAGACCTCCACTGATTCATCTTTTAATCCTCATAACATTTAACATTTGTTTGTAACGCTCTAAAATAATTTAGAAACGTAAAAATATTCTAGAAACGTACGACAACACTATTCTGTGTAGATCATCCCGTATAATTCGCTGCCAACTTTTTTTGGAAGAAAGTGGGGGTGAGCGGATAGGAAGTGGATAGGTCCTACAGCACCTCACTGACCAGACCTCAAATTCACGCCTGACTTCTATAAGGCCGTGGTAAATCCTCTATAAAGCTGGCCCGCCGTTGGTGCTGCTGCTATGTGACTGAACTACTCCTAAATCTTTCTTTGTTGGCTATTTATTTATATTTGAATTATTGTCGCGCCTTCCCACCAAAACACATTACTTGAACCCGCTAATAACAATTAAGCGTACGATCATGCAAGACAATCTTGCTATAAAAGAATACAATATGAAGAGTACGGCACAATAAGAGCTACCATCGGCAAAAACATAAGCATAAATATCTCTCGTCTATTTTTCTTCGTCGACCCTCGCTGAAGTACAATTAAGAATAACGACAGTATAATGTTGTCCGAGCAAACAATAGGCGGCGTGCGACCGCCGACATCCGGCCGGCGTCGCGTTGTCTACTATTTGCAACAAACAGTTCCTATTTACACAATTAACTTTGCATGTGCGGCCGACGCCGAGTTCATAACAAAGTTAATACGTTGCGCACTTTTAATGATCTGACGGTTCACTCGCAGCCATGTGTATCACAGCTAACACTCAATTCTAAGATTTAAAATAATTTTCCATGTCTACGTAATTGATATTTTAATATGTTTAGTAGAGATAGTAAGCATGTTAAAGATTTTGAACGACGAGTGAATGCAGGGAATAAAATGAATGGGGCTATAGGTACAGTAGTAAGGAGTCAGAATGTGTCTATGAAGGCTCGTCTGACTATATACAATGCTGTACTAGTCCCCACTTTAATGTATGGTAGTGAGAGATGCCGTTGAGATGCGATCCTGAAGTATGTATGTTAGGCGTGACACTGAATGATAGGATTAAAATAGCGTTGTAAGGAAAACGTGTGGCTTAAAAGTGGATGTTGTGACTAGAATTGAGAAATGTATGTTTCGGTCGGGATGAATGAAGAGAGAATAACGAAACAAGTTTATGTAGTAAAAGTGAGTGGCAGTGTTGGTAGGGGACGCCCTAGGAGAATTTATATCGATCAGATTAGTGACTTACTAAAAAAAGGGCAATATAAGAAGCACCATGCATGCGCAATTGTATGGATGTAGAAGAAGCGAGAAAGTTGTGTCAGGACTGTGCTAAATGTAAATCCATGATATCTGCCTACCCTTCTGGATTACGGGCGTGAGCGTATATATATTTCCCTATACACTAGACCCACGATCGTTTATATATTTAATTTGATTTGCATCTTGTCAAGTGTTCACAGTTTATAAATTGTATAGAGAAGCATCACATCGTCGGTGGATTTATAAGAAGTAGCACTTCTGAGCGAGGCGTGTGTGTGATGTGTGTGATGTGCACTTTGAACTAACAAGGCTTGGCGACTTTCCAAACCGACGCAGCCTGCAAGTGCGCAATGATAGCCAGCCACTCCAACATACAACTGTCATATTATATGTATATTTTATACATACTTCTAGTGTGTCTACATAAATAAGCTAGATGGCGTGATTAACTTCGTAAAAATATTTATTTGAATTTATTTGATTTGATTAATTATCAAAAGTAAATATTTTCATTGCAAAGGCCTCTGGTAAATGACATTTTCGTTTCCTTTTCTGACAAATAGTGAGTATCTCATGCGAGCACCACTGTTCCCCAGCACAACACTGTGCAGGCGATTCACCGTTGGATTTCATCGCCTTGCAATACGGACTAGCGAGTGACATTTCTCCAATCCTTACTGATTAGGATCCATAATTGTTTCGCCTCATCTGCGTCTGCAGCTAAACCGTTTGCTCAATAGAAATTAAAATGGAGTGAATAGTTTAAGATAAGAGTAGCTAACTAGAAACATAACTAGATTGGTATAACTTATTGTTATTATGTTTTAGGCACACTTTAATCACACATTACATCCGAATTGTGAAAATACATTTGCCTCTCCATATTAAGAATGAGACATTTCTTAGAATTTTAAATATTGTAAAGGTCAATTGGTAATAACTGGTTAATATTTGATATAGGCTCAAACCAGGCGATATTCTCTTTTTTTTTAATATTAATTTTCTCTCTCTGTCTCAGTTTCCCCATTCGTGCAACAGATGTTGTTGTTGCTGTTGTTAGAATAAGTTGTCATTTATATTTTTTAATAAAAAATATAAATATTTTAACAGTAAAAATATGTTTACATTTTTCAAAAGATAATTGTATCGCAATCATTCTCCTCTCCGAAGCATAACGTAAATATTATTGCTACAAAATATTCCGCTAAGACTCGGATATGGAAATCATATTTCTGACGTCGCTTTTGCAAGCGGCTTCTCGTCTTGGTTTGGAATTGCGCCCAAATTTTCCCGTGTAAAAAAGCGGCAATATTTTGCAAACGTCGTTCCACACACGCTGGCCGACTGCGAGCTCTGAAAACAAATAACAGAGAAGGAAATATATCTTAGGCTGTACGTAGACACTCCTTCGTTTTTACAAACTACTAGATTATTTAAAGTTTTGATTTATGAAGGAAATTCATACTGTACCAACATTTTGCTACAAACGAGAAGTTGTACTGTAGTAGAGAAGTTTTGAAACACAATGTAAACGTCGATTTTTGTACCAAATCCAGAAAAATAGGATCTTGCACCTTCGGAGCTGAATCTGCTTATGTCTGAAGTGAAATGCAGAGTGAAATATCAGTCAGGAAATGTTTAGCTAAAACAAAACACAGCAGACACAAAAGACGGCAATGTCTTCTCGTTATTTCCACCAGGGGATTTAAATTGTGGCCTCTCAGTTTAAACAATGGATCTATTTGACATTATTAACGTTTTATAAATATTAAAACTGTTTACGTTGCGTGTGCGTGGCGCTTTACGTGCATACGTGCGACGATCGCGCGTACGATCAGCGTACGAGGTGCGGCCACAATCACTGTCCCTGTTTGATCTGCACAAAGCTCCGGATATTCCGAGCTTTGCACGGTCTAACTTTTGTGACGTACAGAGGAAAATTAAGAACTTTTGCGTACATCGTTCTCATTGTAATTTAAAAAATATACGTTTTAAGCAATTCTATCATTCAAAATATTTTCTTTGTACTTTCAGAGGCTACTTGTACTCTGAGTCCTCTGGATGATATTTAATTTATTAATTAGTTAATAATAATATAATGTACTGCTGGATAATTTACCTTTCGAATTATTGAGATTATTAAAATTGGATTAGTAGATTTAGAATTTACTACAAAGATTAATTTCTTAATTAATATTAGTAAAGATGAAAGATACACGGACATACTAAATAAAAGACAATAAATATATCTACTATAAATGTAAAAAGGCATCAAAGCTTAATGGAGTCCACGAAGCCTGCTCTGGGCGGCGGAGAGCGGCGGCACGTCCCATAACATAATATTATTCATTGAGTTTTTAAGTTAGGATTACGTTTAAGCCTTGATATAGCTTGGACTTACTTTGACTGGATCAAATTGTTACTTAATGCTTAGCTGTCATTTTGGTCATATTTTTTCATTACTTTCATTTTAGTTTACTGATGATAGAGCGACATACGACTTTTTTTAATTAGTTTCTGATATTCACTATGAAGCTTACGCGTGTTGCTGACGCATGTTGAGCCTATTGTTCACGCCAACCTCGAAAATTTTTTACTACCAAATTCACTTGAACAATGTGTCTGTAACCCAGAGGTTTAGGCGGAAATTACTGATTTCTATTTGGCACGCTCCCGGCAAGCCTCTCATTCTTTCTCTCATCGGTACTCTTAATATCGCCTTATGTCACTAATCTGCACTAGAACGACCCCTACTCACACTTATTTTTACAACATAAGTTTGCCTCAGTTCAGTGTGAATGTGAAAACCGCGTATTTTGTACATTCCCTATCCCTTGTCCCCTCGTCCCTGACATAACGTAAACTTCACCGCGTGCGGCGAACGACGAATAAGTCACAAATATTTTATGACACGTGAAAGTTATGAACAGGATTTTTTTATGTCATGATATATGTTTGTGTTGTTCGGCTTTCATCACGACATATTATTTATTTATTGGGTGAGCAGAGTGAGTAATGGAAATCAAATTTTTATTTCGCTGTATACCGAATCCAGACAGTCCTATTTAATACATACACAACATGTATATTCTAATATCTGTTGACAGCACAGTACTTTGAACGACGTACTCAATGTAAAATAGCGCCATCTCGCAGAAGTTTAAGGCAACAATGGGTGGTAATTATCCACTGCATACTGCCTGTGACTGCACGTAAAAACATAGCGCCCTAAAAATACTTTTTTTCTGTAAAATTTGTATGGGCACCTATATAGATAAATTTAAAAATGAAACCTGTATCTAAATACAAAATTAAAATAAATTGTATACAAGAATTGCTCGCGTTAAATTATTGTTTTATTTGTTGTATTGTTTCATTACACTGAATTTACCTGAATCCCTAGGGCTCTTCGACATTACGTCTTGCATGTATGTATATCAGGATACCTTAAGCTAACAACATTTCCTTTAGTAATCTATACGTAAAAAAATCAAAAGTCCTTTGGTATTTTTAGTAGTGTTAAATACGTAATTAGGCGAGCAAACGGACGGCAGCGTCCGGTCGCCGCTTTTTGTCCGCAACTAACGAGGCACCGCTTTTTGCGGCAGACCACTCGATACGGAACTTGCGTCTCGCTACACGTGTCTAGGTATATCACTAGAAGTATTATCTACACTAGCTGTGGTCCGAGCTTCGATTTGCGATGTCTTTTATATGTAAGATGTTTTTTTTTAAATATAGCGCCATCTAACAAAAATATGAGATATCAGTAAGTTAGCTCTTGACAACGCTCCAACAATAGATAATCTAAGTAGAAATACCTATCAAAAGATGGCGCACATTAACTATTGTAATTATGTACATATTTTTTTACAGTACAGCAGTTTAGTAGTACAAATTGAGCAATAGATCGGAATAAGTTGCCAGCGTCATGTTTTTCTTTCGATCGTGACGAATCTTCAAAATAAGTGTATAGGCTGATGTAGAATTAGTCCATACCGCATTTCGGTTATTGCGGTCGAGCACCCAAATACCCAAACGACCAGCTTAAGCTGAACCCTATGCAAGATAGAAAAGTCCTTTCTTAGTTCTCGCCTACGTAATATCGGAAATCTCGGTTCAAAAGTTGAAGCCTCTAGGCCGAGTAGTTGGGGTTGTGCGTTTATCAGTCAGTTTCTTCTTTTATATACATTTATAAACTTATATTAACATGGTTCAACAGTGGTAGAGCCCGCAATGACAATATAAATGTTGCACGAATTGACCGACTCCTCCTGTGAAATACCACCACCTCGCAGAGGACAGGCGTGAAGTAGAAGTATTCGTCTGACTGGTCCTTTTCACTCTCCTATCCTTCTTGGATTTAACGGGGGAGGGAATGGATAGGCAGAAGGAATATCCTTTATCCCCTCTTATGTTTATTATAGCCAGGCAACGCATCGAATCATTAGTTAGTTGCAGATGCCTATAGGCATCCTTCGCCTAATATAGTGAACCGCTTGCACGTTACTTCATACAATACGCGCTTCGCTACAGCCGTCGTACCGGTCACGGTCACAATGGGGAAGGTTCGATAGTAATCCCCTTAATCCAACGAGTTATATAACCGTTTAATGATAATAGAAGAATTAAAAGAATTTGAACAACACAAAATAGGACGTGAGAAAAAAATATTCCGCATTGGAAATGAATCCGAGACAAACATAATCTATCGAGCCTCATAGCAAGTCATACTTTGTTGTTAAATTAATTATAGTTCAAGTTAAATTGCTAAACTTTATTATTGCCTCTGCCAACTTATGGCGGCGTACGGCGACATTCTCCCTTGTTGCCGCGAGTCGCCCGCGTGTCACTTCCGTGCTCACGCAACGCGTTACGGGCAATATTTATGTGTTTCGATAAACTGTGTTAATTTTGTTATTAATTTAACAGCACATTTAATCTTGATTACTCCTAAGGTAAAAAGATTAATGGCTACATCAAGTAATTTTTTATATATATAAGTCAACAGATTTTGTAATTCGTTCGTCAAAAAATAAATCGGAGTTCGATGGCAGCGCCATCTACGGTTCAATTGTAAATCTAAAGAATCCCGACACCCACTCAAACACACACAGTTTTCTTATTAAAATCGATCCAACGGTTTAGGAGTTTAGTGACACACGTGTATACATAGATAAATAGATACATTTTATTTTTAAAACTAATCGTAACTTGAAATTTTACAATAGTTACAATGAGATAAAGGCCAAATCATAATGTCGCCATAGACATAACAATGATGGAAGAAGGAATATTAAAGGATTGATTTGATTTTGCATATTGCATTGATCCTCTGCAAACTTGATCAGTTCAAAATAAGAAGAGGAATGAACAGTATGAATAAGGAAACGCGGCGATCTTATAAGCTCGGATTGTATTCGCAGTTCGGAGCCTCCGCGCGGGGAGGGGGCGAGGGGGTGAGAGAGGATCGGGGTGCAATCTGCATCCGGCGCATACATCAAGCTACCCTTTGATACATTCAGAATGAAACTTGCATTGACTTTATACTTTTACTTATTTCATCATAGTGAAAGGAAATAAACGAACAACGGTAGAGCCAGCAAAAACAGCAGTAAAATAAAAATAAAGGTACGTTTACACCCTCATAAGGGAAAGAGATCACGGATTTGGATTAAGCCTGATCCAGGCAAACCTTTTACAACTACATCCATTCCAATCCATCCATCTGTACGTACATGATAGTCAGTTAAAAGTATTCCTTATTTAGTATGTCACATGAATGCCTTATAAAGGCACAAAGTAGAAGACGAGCGTTTCGTCTGATGCCAGTGACTCCATCCTTTCCATTTCCTATCCCCTTATTCTCGTCTCCTATTTCCTTATCTACTCCCCTATTTTTTCAATAAAATCGCTGGTGACTCTTCTGATCGTATTGAATGTTCAAGAGTCAAAACTTATACACTTCTAAATATATAAGAAACAACATCAATAAGGAAAATGTGGCAAAAGTTAGCGAACTCAGCTTATACGGCGGTGAACCGAAAATTCCACGGCCTTTTTTTCTTGGAACTGCTGGACTTGCACTTAAATGGTAGGGTAATTAATTCTTATAAACTTTAATAAGTTGTAGTAGGTTGTGGTCATTCACTTAACATCTGTTGAGACGTCTGCCCTGTTCCCGTCTCCGACTATAATACTTTGCAATATGGCAATACGCAATGCCAGCGTTGCCAACATCCTGGTAACTAGGCTACCGTCGCTTAATATTATATGTGCACATGCAGCGGCGAGGTTTTCATTTAATTTGCAAGTGGGGCGCGCTATTGTCTGAAAACTTTACTCGTTTAAAACTTTACCACTACTGTAAATTTTCTCTCTTTTTCTCTTCTTTCATTAAAGACTAATTTAAGTTTAACTTTTGCTTTGTTCATAATAGTAACAGATGATGCCGCAAGGAATTTTATACCTTTATAAATGTATGTATTTATATACAATACACTAGTATATTATGTATTAGTATAATAGATAAATAATTTTGTCACGAAGCGTTTAGATATTGTTGTAGGCAAGTAATGTCACTGAGTTCATAAAATTGTTTTTTTTTTTTTAATTTAGATGGATGTAAACGCTGAAATTGAGGAACTGGTGCTCAAGCCAAATATCATTGGTGAGATAAAAGTACACAGACTCCGCTGGTTCGACCACCTGGAAAGAAAGAAAAGTGTAGCGTGTATACTACAGACAGCCGAGTGGGACGCCCAGTCGGCCGTCTCAGGTATCGCTGGAAAGATGAAGTTTAGAAGGACCTGGATGAACTTCAAATTCAAGATTGACGAGAGATTGCGCGGGTTCGGGGAAAGTGGAGTCTTTTGTTGTTGGATGTCAAGGCTCACTTTGAATCACTGCGCCACTATAGTTAGTTATTTATATGGCTGTGGCTGAAACATACAACAATATCCTTAACACGCATCTATTTTAGTAAACAGTTATTTTCATACGACACTAAAAGATTTAAATGTCTGGTTTTAGAAGCTCAAGAAAATATTATTTCATTTACTCGCTATGTCACATTTTGGAATATATCGAGCTCGATCCGAAGTGGATTGTGGTTGCTGTCACTGTCTTCCTCCTTGCATATATAATACGCTCCAATATCTTTTATTAACATTATAATATCAAAGTTCTAAAATGTGACTCTCTCAAAGTGATTCAGTTCTCTATTAGAAATGTCACCAGTCATCTGCGACATTACCTTCTATTATTTAATGCTATACGATCATTATAGAATCTCTCTATTTGGGATCGGGATGACATATTCGCGTAAAAGAGTGCTATTCAGCTGCATTTACAAATTACATTTATAATAAACTGAATATTAAACAAAACAAAATGGTAGACTCAAAGTGCTGAGACATTATGCGTCTTGGCGGCGAACCGACAGAGAGCTGGCACATCGCTGTGCAGTTACTTTTTATGATTCAACATAACGAAAATTTATTGCAGTAAGAATTTATCGGCTTTTCAAAATTAAATTTAAAAATTTTATTCATTTATTATGTAGGTTCTTATGCTCTATTATTTTGTAGGGTCGGTAGGGTTCGTCCCAGGCGGACGTATATCTGAGACATACTAAAGGCGAGTCACACAGAGAGAGCTTCAAAGTCCATGCGCGTCGCCCCGAGCTCGGAGACCACTTCTTTCTTCATCTTTACATAGTATAAAACAAAGTTTTTTCCGCTGTATGTTCCCTTAGATCTTTTAGAACGGATTTTAAGTCGGTTTCATCAATAGACAGTGTGATTCAAGAGATAGGTTTTATTATATAGTATTTCAGTATTATAAAGATCTTAGATATTAGATAAAATATTTGTAATGCGTTGTAGTAAAAAACATATTTTAATATGCATACATTGCAAACGCTGGCTCAATCTTACGAGATAGATCTAAATATTGTACTACGGGATTGTATACCTTAAAAACTCCGCGATCGCATATCTATTATGTATATGTATAAGGATAGCTTACTATACCCATAATAACATAATATGATACAGTATTAATCCTTAGCAACGTTTAATCTTAGCAGATAAATACTAATGCGCGCAAAATAAAATTAAGCGCACCGATGGCGGGACTGTTCACTTGATGCGACCACCACCGCACCGCGCTCTTTGCTGTCGCTCACTTTGCTGAAGCCTAAAGTGGTTTCAATAAAGGGATCAACAGCTGACAAGGTATAAATTAATTCTAAGGTGGAATGTAGTTTGCCGGCTCAGCTAGGTCAATACAAAAGTTGAAAAACAAATGAAAAAAACATTTACACAAGCTAACACGCTCTCGATAAGTATATTAATAACTTAAACTCTAAAAACT
>JWHW01052514.1:25823-51322 GCA_000931545.1 Papilio glaucus | reverse complement strand
CGGAAGCCACTGGATGAGGCCGGCAGGGGACTGATCTTGTAGCGGCCAGCAGGGGACTGATCTTGTAGCGGCCAGCGGGGGACTGATCTTGTAGCGGCCAGCAGGGGACTGATCTTGTAGTGGCCAGCGGGGGACTGATCTTGTAGCGGCCAGCGGGGGACTGATCTTGTGGCAGCCAGCAGGGGAGGCCTGTGTACAACAGTGGACATACATAAGTTTGGTTCTGCTTTGTTTGAGATCAGATGGCCGTGTGTGTATAATGTCCCACAATATTTATTATCTTTGAAACATTCCAAACCTTAAGTATCCACTTCTCAATTTTAGTCACAACATCCTTTATTAAGTCAGAAAAAGGTGGTTAAAATAAACTCTATGTATTTCTTATGTTTAGATCAAATACTCTTAACAAATTAATGAAGCCATTATCGAAATACAAACTGAAAACAGAATGCACCACGTTTGTTGACGACAACGACGAGAACATGTCTAAAGACGTTACTGTAGACAAGGAAATTGAAGAATCAATAAATATTCTAAGACATTTTCCAGACAGGTATGCGTAGTCTAAAGCAATGAATAAATACACTAGGGAACATTTTGTCCCATAACAAGACGTGGAACACTTAATCTATGATGCTGTAACGTTGGACAGTATAACGGAACATGTTCCGGAACAATTTAAGTCACGCAGGACACGTTGCTCCTGCTCCGACAGCTAAAACATGTGTCCCGTCGGTGTCGCGCCATCTGTCACCGAGTGTAGTCGTGTGCGCAACATGCCTCTCAATACGACTCTTCCTGGACGATATTTTTAATACTGACTAGTGTAGTCTGCAAAATGTTCCGCGACATTGTTTCTTGGGACAGTCGCGGGACATGTTCCGCAACATGTCGCTGTTTTTATCCCCTAGTGTATTCGATGCTTATAATACATAAATATTTGATTTCTTGTATTTACGTAATTGCTATGTATAAAATTAATTATGTTATTGATCTGTCGTGTTTGGATTATTTTGTAAGAGATCATGGAAAACACTAGAAACATTGTGCTATGATTGTGATCATTTTACAATTAACGTTCAAAACAAAATGTTACCACACTAAAAAAATACAGCATGGCAAACGGAGTTCCGAGCTTAACCAGGCAAAAATCAATCTAAGTTTAGTCTAGCTGTAGATGCCTCAAGGCAAACAGTGCAAGTCAAAAAAACAAGTTTGTTTCAAATAATAAATTAACTTTATATGAATGTACTAGTGATTCGCCCCGGCTTCAGTCGGGTAGCCTTTTCGGAATCAATAGGGAACGTAGCATTTTATATACATAGATACAATGTATCCCATGGGAACCTTAATTGTCCGGGATAAAAAGTAGCCTATGACCTATTCCAGACTATAATCTATCTCTGTGCCAAATTTCATCCAGATCCGTTGAGCCGTTTTTGCGTAAAAGAGTAACAAACATCCATACATGCATTCTCATTTATAATATTAGTATAGACTGCTTGAAGTAACATTAATTGTTTATTTTTGAATGTAAACCAGGTTCACTAAAAGTCCTGCAAAACAATCACACAGCCAAGTAGCAGACGAGAGCATATCCCTATTACCCAGGATAACCAAGTTTGAGGAGTGGAATCAAGATGGAAGGGGACAGCCGTGCAGGTAATATACAGATTTGTCAGTTATCGGAATTGCATTGAGTGGATTATTTATTCATAATTATAGTTTCAGTTCCAAATTAAGATATGAATTTTGTAAACAAACAGTGACTTACCATACATGGCGGCCATTAGACATTTAATTTCTTTCATCGGAAATGTATTTTTATGAAAATTTTGATTTAAAGTGAAGTGAAATTGTGTAATATGGATAGCTAATGTCATATGGTAATGTGAGAAATAGTTGCTTTACGAAAATACCCTTTGTTTACAAACTTTCCATCTTGATTTGGAACAAACTTTATTTTTTAAGGGCAACGAAATAAGATAAATTATGTAAACAAACCATTTTTTAAGTATAACTTACTCGCAGTCGCATAATTGAAATATAGGTAGCTTCCGCAGTACAAACATTTGGTAGTTATAACTTGTATTAATCAAATTTTTCAGCCCGACTAAACGACCGCCATCTTCACAGACTGACATACCAGCTAGCTTGTCAGTTTTGAACAACAATTTCGTCACAAAAGTAAATAACAATGATGCTATCAAAAGGTAATATCCTTTTTGCTGTCTCTCCCATCCTCTGTGCATCTGCAACTCATTAGCTTGTTACATATGTCTATGGGTAGAGGTTACCTAATATCAGGTGAACCGCTTGCTCGTTTGCCAGCTATTCCCATTAAAAAAATATAAATTGTTTATGGTACTATTTTGTTTTAGAACGAAACCCATAGAACCAATATTTAAAGAGCCGACGCTGAGAAAGAAAGCGGAGAAGCTCGCGTTACCGGGATGGAGTTGTGATGAATGCAAACAGGTGAATTAATATTTATATTTTAAATATTTTAGATTTTAAGGAATTTTTGAATTAAAAGAAATCCTTGAAATTTTAATTTTTCATATGAAATTTAAAAGGTTTCTAATTTTAAATTTTATAAATTAATCGATTGAAAAAATGGTTTTTAATTTATAGTGAGTTTGTTCCTTGACCTGTTATTATTTTTATAATAGTTTTGTTATTCATTAATAATATATATGACAAGTTATCATTTTATTGTATTGTCCGTTTGCTCGCTATCGAAGTCCTCTAAGATTGGGTCACAGCTAGTTACCAATAAATCTTCATTTCAAAATTTGTATTCAACACTCCGTATTGTTGTCAGTTCTACGATGAGTTATACAAGAACGATCCGGAGATGCTGCGTCAGAAGATGACGGAGTGCTCGCGGCACCGCGGCCGGCAAGACCCCGCGCGGCCCCGCACGCCGCCCGGCTACTGGCAGGTGCGCTGGGACGTGCCCAACGACACCGACGAGTTCAACCGGCTCAACGACGCTATATGATGTCTGTACAATAAAATAAATAAAAAATATATTTATAATTTCATAATTTGTTTTATTTATAGCACTGTCACACCCGTAACCCATAGGGGTAGACAGAGAATACGGATTTCCATTTGCCACCTCATACTATAGCTATATTCCCTGTGAATTCTGGTAATTTGAGCTTTCCAGATTCGCCGATGCTTGAAGTTGCACATATTGGCTGAGGTTAGAACTGAAAGCGTAAAAATCCGAAGTAAGTTTCTTAGTTGATACTCCACATATAACTTTACTACTATAATATTTAAATACTTTATTTTTATTCGAATTAGAATAAACCAATATACATACAATAATAATTGGAGTAGAGTACGACTACTAGCGCCATCTATTATAACAATAACAATATTAGCATGTTGATGCTGACGCGACCCATGACATTTTCCCAAAATTGTCTACCGCGCTTATTTTTCTTTTCGTATTGATATTTTACTAGCTGGCCGGCAAACTTCGTTCCGCCCTATAATTAATAAATGGTTCACTATTTTGACGATAATGGCTTACACATACAAGATAGATATATGCTGTCGCGGGCTTTTTTGTAGAAGTAGAACTATTTAAGTTTAACATTACATTATACACGTGTAACACTCTGCAGCGAACACCAGAATAGCTCGCATATGGCGAATTTTTTCCCCTCCTTACTTGACACTTATCCTTATATTTTGGACAATTCACTTTATTAATTATAGCCTATGTGTTATTCTGATGTATAAGCTATATTATTGTAAAGTTTCATAAAAATCCATTCACTAGTTTTTGCGTGCAAGAGCAACAAACATCCATACACATAACATATAATATTAGTAGATAGGATATAGAAGTTTTCACTTTAAAAAACACTACGCTCTTCAACCTGCACGTTAACCGCCTGATTGAGTAGTATTCCATTTTCCACCTCTCTCGGTTCTACATTTATACATCTACACAATATGTTCGTTGTTATTCCTAATCGCCTCTTTATTGTTCCAATCGAATTTGGTCGGTATAGAATTCTCCAATTTGGTTCATCTAGAATACCTCCAACTGACACTCGCTTTTTAAAACGCTTTAATTAGCTTGGTGAGTCTGTATATATGTAACGGAATCTTTCAACGCTATTTTGAACCGTTTCAAAATATTGAATTAATTTGAAAGTTGCATCAAGGACCAATGACAATGCAATAATTAAAACAGTTTATCCCATTATCCTTACCAGGATCGAGAAGATTTGCAATTTTTTTAAGATTGAGAATAACGCCATCTTTAATAGTGAAATATAAATAATAATGGATACTTTAAGTTACGGAACTTAGCTTGTTTTTCTAGTTTTAAAATATTAATTATTTCAACATGAATTTACCTTCATTAAACATTATAATTCATTTAGAAAACAACACTGACTACACAATAAAACGCAAAAATTGAATTGATGTTAATTACTAACAGAAATACATATTATAGTAGTAGTAGTATACACAAATTTATTAACCTATTAAAACAGTACCTCATGAATAAATGTTACTATACAATTAAAGAATTCCTTGAAGAAAAAATAAAATAGTTAAAAACTTCTTAAACATTTTCCTATACACTAAGAATAATTTTAAGTGTTTTATAGATATATGTATATGTATGTGTATATATATGTGTATACATGTATATTATTAGTTTTAATATTGTCAATTTTAATCTTAAGTAGCTTTATGAGCTTATGTTACATTGCATTGTAGTTCTAATTCATAATTAGCCGCCTTCTCCTCTCCTAATATTGCTGTGCCCGACAGGGTCCATATTGAACTTACCTAATTATATACTACCAATGTATTACTATGGAATGCAGTAAACAATTGACTATTGAAAGTAACAGTTATACTTAATATTTTTGAGACAGAAGAATTTCTTATAGGTAAATTATCCTTCGTAACTTTTTATATATTTTGAATTTGTTGTATATCATAAAAGGACAAATCTAAAAACAAGTAAAATCATTATCTTGCAATGATTTTCTTTCCTCATTTCATTCAATTTCCTTTTAAAGAGTACACTAAGGTTATTCAAAAGGTCAGGCCTCATTGACTTGCAATTCCCAATGTCAGACACCCATATAATAGATGATGACTCACAAGTCACAAAACTCTATAAATATACAAGAACAATGTCCTCAATTTGAAAAGAAAATTTCTGTTGAAACTGCATGTAACATCAAATCTAGATATTTCTTTCTCTCTGCCATTGAAAGGGTTTGTGATGTGACTACATCCTGACCACACTTATGGTCTTCCATCCTGCAGTCCTTTGCAACATGGGTGGCTTTGGTGACTACACTTTTGAGTTGTTTTAATGTATAGAGCATTATGCTTCACACAATAAACAAGCAAGGTACAAGTATATGTTGTGGGTGGGATTCAAAACAAACAACAATCTAAGGGAACAGCTTTTATTCTCAATAAAAACAGAATGTTACAATGTCACTAGCTTAGTTAGACAAAAAGAAATTTTTTAAAATTGTATTAAGGATTAGTACTGAACATTGCAAACCTTAATATTTTAAAAATAAGACTAACCAGAAAGTAATACAGAAAACTTTATAATTAATTAAGAGATTTGTTTTTTTTTTTCTATTAAAACCTCTATGTTCATTGAAATTATTATTTTATTAAAAAGTGATTAAATGAAGAGGGTTGGTCTGAAAAATGTTTTTTTATGTTTTCATTTACAAAATTTTTGAAAAAAAAAATTCATTTTGATATATTTTTAAAAGCTACAACAATATACAAAGGTCTATGATAGCTTCTTAGCTTTCTGATACAATGTGTCAACAACCTTGCTCATGTGATGGATGGTCTCCAGGACAGTCTCATACGTCTTCTCCAAGGGGGATTCATCATACACTATAAGTACACCTTCACCCTGATCCAGAATGCCATTCAGTTTCTTATCAAGTATCATCTGGGACAGTTTCTTCTCTACTTGTACCACAGGGAGACGGATTGAGCGGGCAACATGGTCAACTTGCACTCTCATGTAAGGTTCAACTATACGACACAAGTTCTGCTCTAACATTGTGTCGTACAAAGCCCCCAGGTGTGCACGAACTACTGCATCCTCCTCCAGCTCAGGTTTATAAGTCTTTAAAGCTGCTTGGAAGTCTGCCAATGATCTTTTATGAGATGCTGTTGCTACTGCACGCATTGCTTCCATCTCTTTACCTGCATACTTCAAGGCGGCTTTACTTCCACAGATGGTTCCTACTTCTTCAGCCTGGTTGAGCATTATTTTAGATAACAACATATATTTTAATGCAGTGAGTGCTTTTGGACTATCTGCACCATCATAACCTTCAAATGCTTCATAAAAATATGAGTATGCAGTTTTAAAGTCTCTTTCATCTGCTGCATGTAATATTCCCGATTGCAAATCTAGGGCTGCCTGCATTTTGGGTGGACAGTAAATAGCATTTGCGGTGGTCCTGGCCGATGTTAATGAAGCTCTGGCTTTAGGTAAGTTACTCAGTGCATGATAGGTTTTGCTTTCCAATAACAAAACTTCAACAAGTAAGTTTTTGTCATCTAACTTCTTCAATTCTCTGAGAAGAGCAGTGGCTAGGTCCAGTGCTTCTGTGTACATACCAGTGTCGTAGTATAAGGCAACGAGGCGGGCTTCCAAAGATTGCCTCAAAAACGTTCTGCGCTCTTCTTTCGCCCATTCTATACATTCTTTGCACAGTTGTACTTCGATGCCGATGCCCGCTTCCAAGTCTAAGAAGAAGTCGACAAGTGAGCGTACCAACTTTGCTGCTTTAGCCTTACTTATAAGGCTAAGGAATGGTCGTGTAGCTTTGATTAATTCTGCGAGTTCCTTTGCTTTACCCTCCTTCTTATACTTCTCACCGAGATTCAAGATTCCTTGTTCTTTTGCACGTATGTTTTCTTCGTCATCTTCAGGAATCTCGCCAGTGCTAACCATTTTGTCTGTCATGCGGACGTCTTCGTCTCTGTTTGCAGATGAGACGCGCGACCTCTCGAATAACATTGCACCGGCCATGATGTATATATTTATCACTAAAATATCTGCTTTATAATGACACTATTACTGCTATACTTCTTTGTAATTTTGTATAATCGCAAAGTCATCGACGATCTTTTCAGAAACTAATCGTAGACGCGGACAAAGTTGCCATATCAAAAGTCAAAACCAAGTCAAAACACTAAAACCATAGACAATTTAATTATGATATAACTAACTTAAACTTCTTGTTTCACACAAAAATGCAAAAAGTCTCAAAAATCTCGCACAAGCCACTAAGCTAGATGTACTACGTACCACTACCACTATAAATATTTTAATTACGTCATCAGATCTAAGAAAGCTATCCATGTCTACCAGAATATTATTATTTATTATTATTTAGCTATCATTTATTTAAGGATGAGCTGAATTGACTTAAAACTCTAACTTTTAATTAGCCTCTTGGTACTCATTGATATATTTATGTATTTTTATGTCCAGGATCCTTAATAGAACGATTTAAGCAGACTACTGGTCACCTTATAATAATTCTAACATCAGCTAATATTAATTATAAATACGCTGCGTACTGGAACTACTTAACTCATAGGTTCTGAGAATAAATATGAGCTCACGCCCCTAACCCACACCTTTCTCGCTTCTTCTACATTCATACATCTACGCATACATGCTCGTCGGTTACAGGTGCTCCTTATATCACCTTTTTTAATAACCTACTGATCTGATCGATATAAGTTCTCCTAGAGCGTCCCCTACCTAAATTTGTTTCGTTATTCTCTCCTCATTCATTTCTTTCAACATGCCTGAACTATCGAAGCATACCATTCTCAATTCTAGTCACAACATCCACTTTAAGACACACTTTTCCCTTATAATGCTATTTTTGATCCTATCATTCAATGTCACGCCTTGAGGATCGCAACTCAACGGTATTAACTCTACTTACATGCTTTTCCTGCCAGATCCAGCTCTCACTTCCATACATTAAAGTGTGGACTAGTGCATAATTGTGTATTGCCAGACGAGTCTTCATAGACACATTCTAACTCCTCACTTCTGTACTTATAGCCCCATTCATTTTATCTCCCACATTCACTAGTTGTTCAAAATTTTTAACAAGTCTACCGTCTCTACTAAACGTCCACCCCAAATACACGAACTCTTCCACCTGTTCCACTTCTTTACCGTTAACACTTATTTCAATCATAGTCTTCCTTTGTTCTTTTTCAAACACCATTATTTTCGTCTTATAAACATTCATCTTCATGCCTTTACCTTCTAATTAATCATTCACTACATTCAGCATAAGTTGTAAGCCCTCCGCCGATGACGCAAACACGATCTGATCTGATCCGTATAACCCATTCCTTTCCTAAAACCTGCTTGCAGATTCCCACAATGCTGAGAAGGTCTATTCCTCGGTAATTTTTACAATCATGTTGTGAAGGTTCACAGCATGATTTTTCCTTTATGTAAAGGGACGATGATGGCATTTTACCAATCATCCCGTACTAGGCCATGTCTCCAACATATATTAAAAAGACCCACAGCAGGCTTGCAACTAAACCTTCACCAGCTCTCAGCATTTCAAGGGAAATCCTGTCATACCCGGGTGCTTTACCCAATTTTATTGTTTTCATCGCAATCACAATCTCATTTAAAGTTATCTCACTTTCTAACTCCTTTTCTTTATTAGTATATGCCGCGTTTAATGCAGATGCCTCCTTATATTCAAACAAACTTTCAAAACATCCCTTCCATCTCTTCAGAATTGCTACTTTATCATTCAGAAGGTCCCCATTCTCATCACGGACAACATTCATTCTCGATTGTACTGACCTTCCTCTGTCATTTTTGACATATTTCCAAATTATTTTTATATTTGCTAGTAAGTCGTCAGACAATTTTTTTTCATCCCTCTCCTTTCTTTCTTGTTTTTTCCTATTTACTACCTCTTTCACTCTCTTCCTCAAACAACGGAATCGTAACTCAATCCTTTCAATATCTTCATTTGTACATACTGATTGCCTGGTTTTCGTTGCCGGTAAATCAATCCACGCTTTCTTCTTCGCATTCACTTCTATTCGAACTTCCCTATCCCACCACACCGTGTTGGCTTTCCTTGCGTCCTTCCTCTTGCTTATTACACATACTTCGGTGGCAGCTTCCACTATTCCATTCTTTATTTTACTCCAAGCACTCTCAACGTCCATTTCTTTCAAATTTCTTTCATTTACCTCCCAAAATTTTTCTTCCAAACAACTTACATATTCTTCTTTTACACAGTCATCTTGCAATAGTTCTACTTTTATACGCTCTACTAGGATAGTAGATGCAGGTACTCGGTGACGCCAACGTTTGAACAAACTCTTAATCCGGCATAACACTAGATAATGATCAGTTCCAACGTTGCAACCTCGATAAGCCCTCATATCTACTACCCCGCTTTTCATTCTTTCATCCACAACTACAAAATCTATTTGTTTCTGAGAAGGTTTTGTATAGTATAATCCAGGATTTTAGAAATCATGTTATGGTAGGTGACCAACAGATATATTACGTAACATCAGTTATATAAACTTTTTCAATAAACACTGAATAAAATACTGTCACGTTAACTGAACAATATTGCAAGCAATTGGAACTATAATATTAAAAATCTTATAAAAGATTTGTCTAAGGAACATAATGAAACAAGAATATTTGTATTTGTACTTTTTAGTAAAAAAGACGCTTTAAGAAGCCGAAAATGGCTCTGAAACCCATTTTGGGCCCGGAAGAAAGTGTACAATTTTTATTCGATATATCCAAGGTCGTAAAACTCTTTTATGAGACTCCAGTTATATTTTTAACTAAAAAAGATTATTCTGAATATGTTTTTAATACGATGTGTGAGTTGAGGTTAGTTTTACAGACCGATAATAAGAGTAATTTAATTGATATCATACTCGATTTTCACTTACAATGGCTGCATGCAGTCAATGATATAGAAAATTTCATGAAACTTGTAAAAGATTTGACGAAGGATGAAATCTCTCAAGCTATTAGTTTTACTATTGATGCAATGGAGTCACGTTTAAAATATTATGAACAATATATGAATGTACAGCGACAATCACTAAAAAATGAAATTCAAGCAAACATTATATCCGACATAGAAATTGTAGAAGAAATGCATGAACATGTCGTTCGTATTCTAATGGAGAAATTGAAGTGTTTCCGGAATTTTGAAATGCAGTATGAATTTAATTTAAAATTAAATCTATCCGTAACGGAATTTCTTCATTGGTTAGATAAAATATATGACAGTCTCGCTATGCTACTCAGCAACTATGTGAACTTTAATGTACCTCATCTTTCTGGGGATTTAACTAAAACTTTACAACAGATTGTTGGAGATATGAAAAATTCTAAATCTTTAAGTGCTCAAAAATTACTAGAACAAATTGAAAAACAAGATAAGGAGTTGAGTTCTATGATACGTTCGACCACGTGTCACAGTCTTGAGATTTGTAAAGTACTTGATAAAATAAACGTGATACAAGATAGAATTACCAGATTAGAAAACGAGCCACTTTCAGCGGCAGTAATGGCCTTAAAACATAAGAAAAACTATTTAGAAAAAAGACTAAGCTCTCTTGAAAACATGAAAACAACCTTGAAAGAGATTGAGGATGCAACAGAGGATCATTTGAAATCTAAGCTGAGCGAAGATAAGTTATGTATATGCGAGGATTTTTATCAATTACGCATTTTTAATCATCAGCTACCGACAGAAGAACGTGAACGCTTAGTGACAGAATTATGTTACTTATGGGATATGGCAGTTTTTGGAGATCGTAGTCATAAATCTATAATTTCAATACTCAGTGTAGCTGATATGAAAGAAGAATTTACCGATGAACTTGGCACTTTTATTATTGATGAACACAGCAGAAAAATCTACAAATTGCCCGATGACGAAACGAAGTATCAACCGAATGAAAATAACGAACTAGTGCCTCTCACTGATGATAATGAGCACGTATACTACTACGATGAGTGTGGTCGATATTTCATAGACCAAAGTACTAGACAACGGGTTTATAAAGCATTGGAAACTTCCAGTGAATACATGATGAGTAGTGCTGGAGTGCTATTAAAAACAAAAGAAGTACACGAAGGTGTTACCTATTATTATGATAATTACGGACGATACTACATTAATAATGAAGGCAAAAATATATACAAAGATATTGATGCACAAAGTGAATATGAAAACGATGGATTTGGAAACCTTGTTCGTATTCGTAGCCAAACAACTATATATAACGTGTGCCCTGACGATGAGAATGTAACTGAGGATTTCACGTATCTTAAACAAAATGTTGGAAAGGCATTACGAGAATGCATTGCTCAAGTTATATTGCATCAACCTGCCGATCCTGTACAATTTTTATCAAACAGCTTAATAAAATACCGAGAAAATATGGAATTAAGAGATAAAAGAGTTAAGGAAAAGGAGGAGATGGCAATCGAAAAAGAAAATATAATGATAGAAGAAAAAGCCAAACAAGAAGCAGCAGCCAGAGCAGCTGCTCTTTTTGGTGCTGGTGGTAGCGAAGCCAGCTATGACTCCAATTTACAAAACTATACCCCTTTGCAACCTGAGGATTTAATTTCGGTGGATACTAGTACAAAATAGTGTGACATGATTCAATAAATGATGTTATTTTGTTTCATCAATCTGTATATTTTTGCCTAGTCCTTTTTTACCACTGACCACTGAATTTCTTTGTTAAATTCTAATTTGCAATTTTTTTATTTGGAAAAAAAAATAATTTAACTGGGCTTACACTGTTGAAAACATTCAGTTTTTTTAAATAGATATACGCCAATGGAAATGGTGGAAACGGTGGAAACCTTGGAAAACCACAGTAATAATTGTTTCGTAATATGTTACAAAACAGATGTACCTTTTTTCATCTGGCTACATTACTATTGACAGCTGCTGGCAGCCATGTTGCGAAACGAAATGTGAATTTGACGAATTTCATTCAATCAATTGTTCAATTGTGTCGCTTGAGATAAGCCTGGGCTTGCAAACGGTTTACTATAGTTTGACTTTACTTATGTTTCTTCCTGTATGAAGCGATTTTTTTGCAAATTGCAATAGCAATTACTATTTTCATTACAATAATTATGAGGTGACCCATGTAAAACCAAATTTTTAGTGCCTACGCACTTATACCATGATTAATATTTTAGGGCAAGGCTCTTGTGTGTTTATGTAAATTAGCATGGATAAGTGTAAAGTGACGTATCGACCGTGTATTGACTACATCGTACGGCGCTCCAGACGTGCAGACAGCCACTAGCGGCTCGAAGGAACAGTGTTGGACTGATCTTGTTTTCGGCTAATGGAACTTTGTTAAATTATTATATAGAAATGGCTCCGAAGCCTCCTCCCTTAGGGCCTCCACCGCCACCGGGTCCACCACCACCTCCTATGTTCGGGGGACCCGCGAAAGGAGGAGTTCCTGATAATAGAGGTGCATTACTTAGTTCAATAAGGCAAGGAGCAAAGTTGAAAAAGACTGTGACTGTTGACAAAAGTGGACCTTATATACCAGGCAAATCACAAAGTGCAACTAACTCCTCATCTGTTAATAATGAAGTGAAAAGTGGTGCATCTTTGCCTAATGGCGGAGGAACCATTGGACCAGGTCTTGGTGGACTGTTTGCTGGTGGAATGCCAAAACTAAGGCCTACAGGAAAGTTGGCAGGTAAAACATTTTTCCCTAACATGCTTATTTCTCATGATTTATTTAAATGTTAAAAATTGATATTATGTATTATTGGTTTTATTCATATTTTTGGTTTTATTCATTATTCAAATTTTGAAATATGTAATTAGCTTCTATATATTTAAATCAGACTAGTAAGCAGAGAAAGAAATAGTTGTTTTGTTAACATCGAGCTTATCAAGTAATGGCTATGTTTATAAAATTGCTTTATGTAAAGTTCACCAGATATTATATTCTAGTTTCAATTTTCAGTACGGTACTAAAATTAATGGATCTTGGAGATTGGTAATGTAGGATTTTGTATGAAAATTGTGTGAAGGCCAACATTATCATAAATTCATGTCACCATCAGGTGAACAACTTTTTCATAATGGTTTTATGAGACAAATAAATCCCACACTGTCATTTGCACACTCACATAAAATATGTCATTATCTCTTTTTTGGAAAAACTAAGATGACAATATGTTTTTAATGAATGTGTTTGAAATAAACTCACATGGTCAATTTTGTAATAAAACAATGGTTTCATCTTCACAGTAAATTATGCAGACGGGGATTAAATTAGCAAACAATCAGATTAAATAAATAAATAATGTTAAATTATAAATTGAATAATAAAAATATGTTTACCCTTGTAAAAAACAATGAGGTGATAGATAGAACTCATCTTTATGTATTCTATCTCCTCTTCCTCCTACCTCATTATTTTGCACGTAATTATATATCAAACATTTTAATTTGATCTATATGTGTCATATAAAAAAAGATAATATATAGGGAATGGATATAGAATTTGATATATAGTAAAATGTATTATTCACTACTTTCTAACTTAAAAAAGATAATAGACATTTAATGTTTTTTTTTTTCATTCTTAGTAATATTATTACATTTCCAAGAAACAATTAAACCACATGATCAGCATTAATCATTAACAGAAAATAATTGCTAGGCTTCTCAGTAAAACAAACAGACATGACCCCAAATACTAAGCTGTTCAATGAAATAACTTAATTATCCTTAATTAAAATAATTTAAAACAAATTTGCTCAACTAAAATAATTGTGTTTGCTTATTTTATATTCATAATATGATTTAATTTTAAAAAATGTAATGTAAAATCATATAATATTATTACCTAATTAAAATTTTAGGAATTGAAAATAATGGTTCACGCATGGAAGAGCAAAAAGACAAATTAATGTCATAAATTTTAGACATCACCAATCTGGTTGTATAAATTTTAGACATGTCACCAATCTTGGTTTATTCAACTTTCATCACCTGAGTCATGTGATCTGGGTGAACAAAGTGGAATAGAAGCAAATAATCTGAGTGCCCAGAGGTGCCTTTTATTTTTAGTTGCTAACTTATGCCTCACTTCACATCACCCAGATTTTAAAATAAAATCACCTAGGTGACTCAGTCACTATCAAAGTGGAACAAACCAACCAGATTGGTGACATGGTCTAAACATAACATATTAAGAATATCCATATCCTTGTCAGCTTTAAGTGTTCTTAATGAGGTATGGATATATGTGGAAAAGCAAAGCATTCCATGGTCAAGTTAAATTAAAATCTGTAATCTTTGCCTATCCCTCTTCCGTCATGTAAAATCACATTTAACTATGCACCTTATTAAAATTTAGATAGACTGATAAAATAATAGTAAATTTAATATATCTTTATATCTCTTATTATGTAAATAATTATTTAAAACTCACCATACAGTTATATGTATCAGGATAACTAAACAATGTATATATTGTACAAATTTTATCAATAAAAGACTGTAGACTATTTAATATACCTAAATGAAATTAATAAAAGCCATTTGATATTTGGATTCTTTATAGTAGCCATATAGTAACATGTTTGGCAAAAACATACATACATACATACCATAGTAATTTAAAATATTAAAATCTCAATAGAGTAGTATATAACTGTCACATTGTCAGGTATGAGTCACTTTGCAGTTACATTACACTCAATAATTAATTTACATCATTAGTATTGGATAAAATTTGCTTAATAGTTGTATGGATGATCTCATTTACCCATGTAGCATAGTACCTGTTCTGAGTTTAATTCCTAGCCAAAGCAAAATAATAATCATCATCAGCTTGTATCAATACACTGCTGGAATTAGGCCTTCCTTACGAAATGGAAATCTATAATCTCTGCCTACCCATCTGGGTTACGGGCGTGAGCGTATATTTATTTTTTATTTTATTTAATATTATAAATGCAAAAGTCAGTTTGTTAGGATGAAACCTCTTGATGACTCGATCTTCATGAAATTTTGCAAACACATTGTCGGGGTATAAACAATTATATGGGGAACCTTTTATCCCAAAACTAAAACTGATTGTTATAGGAAAATGCATAAGACGTAAGAGGAAAATTCATTAACAATATCGGTTGCCATGGTAATGTTTCATGTTTTGACAATAAGAACTTTTTCACACATGTTCCCTATAATTCAAAGTGTGCGGAAATTTCCATTGTGGAACATGAGAAACGAATGAGTGCAGGCAATGGTTGTGCATGCATGCAAATGGCAAAACTGGTTAGATCCCAGTCTGGTATTATTAGCCCCAGTTGTGTATAAGATCTAGTAATTTCTGTAGAAAGAATAAACCTATTGCTTTCTCTGTTTAAATCAATTGGGTTAAAAAGATGTGAGCATTTGTATTATATTTCTAAGACTAAGTAAGTTTAACAATACTGTTATAGTCTACTGTTTATTAATAAAGTATCTTTAAGATTGGTTTGTTCATACCTATGTGTATACTAATAATATTATAAAGATAAAAGATTTGAGTGTTTGTTCCCGATAGAATAAAAAGTTACTGAACCAATTTGAAAAAAAATTTCACTAATAGAAAGCTCTTCTATTATTGAGTAACCTAGGCTATATCTAAATTGTCTATCTATCTACCCAAGTGAAACTGGGACGGGTTGCTAGTTGGTGATAACATTATTTATCAATTTATTTTGTTCGTAGGTACAACTCTCAATGGCCAAGTTAGAACTGACACACCCCGATCACCACTACAAATACCCCAAAAGCAGCAGTCACAAGGGTCGTCACCGGAGAAGACAAGACATGCCCAGCCATCGCCACTGCCCGGGAACAAGCTGAGTGCTATATCAGCGGCGCTGAACGAGGCCATGGCTGCCAGGGAGGCGCAGCAGGAGTCCCACAGGGACAGGGACTCTCCCAGGGAATATACCAGAGACAATCGGCCAATGGTAAAGCGACAGCCCAGTGAAGTGAAGACTAGGGGGCCTCCGCCGCAGCCACCTGTACAAAAGCCAGCGATGCCTCTGGTAAGTGTTTTAAAGATTGTTCCTTATACTCATAAACAAATGACTGTGTTTAATGAGTATATTTTAATCTTTGTAACATAACCTTTTGTGATATGCATATGCGTTCTGCGTAAAGCATCAATTCAGTTGAGTTGTGTTGTGCCAGTTGAGTTTTGATCAGCAGGGAACTTAAACAGCAAGAATTTGTTTTTTCTACTAGTTGTCCAATATCTCATTTGTAATATAACGGTATATTTATGCCTAATCTGGACAAAACATATATTTGTAATATCAGTATGCTGAGAGAGAAGAATAAATTTTTACGACGCCATTTTTTAAGACCTTAAAAACTAACAGTAGAAAAGAATGAGTAGATAAATTATAAATTTGATGGGATTTAAAGGTTAAGACCCTTAATGTTCTGATTTTATTTCAAATGTCAAATCACGGTAACCACTGCTAATCACATGGTACATACGTAAAATATGACGTCAAAAGTCCCATCGACCTTGAAATATTCGGCTCGTTAATTCTGTTGGACAATTAGCTAATCGGATCGGTCGGCTGATATCAAATGGGGCGGACGTCAAAGTCAAACAAGTGGGGCTGTCGAGCTATGCCCTGATTAATTGGGCCGCCCACGCCACAGTTGATCAGTTATATTGAGCCACAAGTTTGTGATAAATTTGCTACTGATCGATTGGAATAAATTGTTAAATATTTTTCCCTTGATCACTGAAATAGTTATCTCTTACCTAATTCTAAACAACATGTAAAGTCACAACTTAAATTACTTCTGCCCATCTCCAGGGGTATTATATACCTTAGGCAGACTTACGAGGACGTTCTGAACGAGAACTGTATAGGAACCATATCAACTTCTACTCGAATATTGTAATTTTACTTTGTCTTAAGGCTCAAATATATTACGAAAATTACGTAAAATACTAACGAAAGCAAAGAAATGTGTAAAAAGAAAGAGCGGCGAATGTGTTGAAGCCGTATTGTTTTAAAGAAAAAGTTGTTTTGCCGCGCGCCCGTATACAAAGTCGGAGCCTCTCCGCTGCAGAGAGATGCGCCCATACTTGTGTCCGAGGCTTTCCACCTATTTGAGTGAAGAGGTTTCATTCTATATTCGTATCGTGTTTCGTTGGTGTAGACCATGTTCATTTAAAATTATTAAATATGTATTGTACAACCTGACTATCTACCAATCAACACAGCCAATTCTACTCGACTTAAAAATGTAAATGAGGCCAATTAATACTTAACACGCCCAATTTGAAAATTGAACCCCTAAGAGGGCGGAAAGGGATGAACACTAATGTAATGGAAAATCAAAAGCATATTTATTTTGCACTATGTACTTCAAAAACAGGTTGTCGTTCTGAGGTAACAAGATCTGAGTATTTAAAGCCTTTTGCCTATGTAAAGTAGTCATTGTTTAGCTTAAGAGTTAAATAATACGCAAATTTGTCAGCTTGGACCTTTATGGAATACCATTATTACAGTCTTCTTCCCTATACGATATCTAATCATCTTAATACTTACGTAAAGGGCAGCAACTCTCAATTTTTCTGGTGATTGCGGACATTCCTGTCAGCCAATCATCCAACGCCCCAAGTTAAGACCCCTAATATTATAAATGCAGATGTGAGTTTGTTACGCTTTTACCCGTAAACTATCATCATGGAATTTTGTACATATATTTTCAAGAGTATATAGGGAGTAAGGATATTATATATAGGGAGTATATAAAGGTCATATAATATTTCTTCTTTTTATTTAAAAAACAATATTGTTGTTGGTATAAGAGTTCGGTCAGTTCAATATTTAATTGAATATATCATCAGCGTTTTCTGATGTAATAATCAACGCGAGCGAATCTGCGGGTAAAAGCAAGTTTATAAAATGTATTAAAGCGTCGCCCCACGCATTGTTCCAATATCCTTACGTGGAACACGTACCTAAATATCGCACACTGACCGGGTGGGAGGCGCGTCACTTATTTTAGTTTCCGTCACCCACCTCGTTCCTTACCGGCCGTTCTTTTTTCGTAACATTAAATTCCATCACGTTTCGCGACGTGCCGAAAAGAGTTGATTATGTGGCTGTTGCATTTAGGTTAAGTGTAACCAATATCAACGAATGTAAATTATGTTGCGAGTGGTTAAAAGATTGTAAAAATGTACCTACTATTCACTTCTACTAGTATAATCTTCTAGAAGTGAACGCAAAGGACGCAAATGCTCTTCAGCTGTAAAAGAGTCGATCAGACTTCAAGTAATATTGATCTTGACGCTATGAAAATTAGTATATAGCGGAAATGTACTACGAATTAAAGATCTCGTGACTAACAAGAGAGGCCTCGTTATCCTTCCACCGTAACGTAATATGTTGCATGAATCATTATCATAATGAACTGGTTATAATGGACCATGTAAATTACGTGCGTTATTTCATTTAGTACCCGAACCTCCACACATGCCACTAGTCTTATCAATTGATTACTTTATCGTCCTCTTTACAGCGGGTACACACTATGCGTTTTGAAACGCGCTGTGGTAACGCGCGTTCTAAGAACCATCCAGTCCCGTACATTCATCCGTAATCAGTCTAACGCAACCCAGATTTGTTCCAAATCAAGATGGAAATTTTGTAAACAATGGACAATTTACGCTAAAATTTGTAAATTCCGAAATATTTTCGAAAAATACTTTTTTCTTACTTTGCCTTTAACATTAGCTCTCCATATATTATAAAATTTTACTTCACTTTTCCGATGAAAGCTAGAAAAGAGTAATTGCTGCCATGTAGTCAAAACAAATAAATCGCGCGTTTAAAAACGCCCAGCGTGAACCCGCTGTTACTGTCACTTCATGACGTGTCTCGTTTAATTATGTGTAAAGAAAGGAAGTACTTTTTATAGCTATTAGAGTGGACAGAGATGGAATGTAATGCTAGGTATTATGACAACTATAAATATTTTGCAGTTGTAAAATTGCAAATGAGAGAAAAACTCTCCTGTAAAGTCGAACCTTGAAATTACAAGGAAAAACTTAGTTCATATCTATGCCTTGTACTTGTAGTAATCTTAACAAATAATTTAAGAAAGTTGATAAAATTCTTTTTTAGAATATAACTAGTAAAAAACACGACGTTAAACAAAAATAAAGTAATTTGGTTGCGTTAACTTTAAATATTTATCCACTGTATGAATGCAATGAATGTTGCTTATACTAAATGCTCGTCAAATGAAGGTCAAAGTTAAAAACAGTTATTGTATTAGAATAAAAAGTAGTAGCATGTTATACGCTTATTAAATACTAAAGATACGCCCCGACTTCGCACGGGTAGCACTACAAAAAACTATCTTTTTCTGGACGAAACTACACATTGTGACAAAATTTCAAAGTAAAGAATATTTTAGGTAATTTCTTTATACCTTGGGTTACATTATTGGAGTTTTAGTAAGGATCTTTAATGTTTTTGTAAATGTAATGTAGCCTATGTCACCCGGGGATAGTGTAGCTTCCCAAAAATGTAAGAATTTTTCAAATCGGTTCAGTAGTTTCAGAGCCTATTCAATGCAAACAAACAAATTTTTCCTCTTTATAATATTAGTATAGATAATCAAATCTACAAAGTGGATATAAGAAAATTAAGTTTCTTGCATCCTACTTCTAAGATTATTAGTTCCGTCTTCTCCTCTTCAATCAGTCATCGAGACTGCGTTTTGTCACAATCATGTACGGTCTAGTTAAGACTTTAGGCGACTGTATTTTAACATCAGATCATCCTGTATATTAACAGAGCCCTCGGTAATTGCTGATAACTCTAAACATTAACGTATTATTTAAACAAAGTTGAAGAATATAGTCTACTAGCATAACTATTTCTATATAATTTCCCTCGTATCTCAGTTTCATGACCTGCCTTGAATCTGTGATCTCTAAGCTATCATTATCTATGGTATCAACCAGTACTAAACAATTTGATCGTAATGTAAGCAGGTATAAGAAGCTATTGTTCTCTTATGTTTAAACCCTCGGGAATGGTCGCCGTCTCCATGTATTATTCAATTTTGTTTCACAAATTATTTTGTGACATGCGCTTTTCTTGTCGATCGTCGTTCGTCGCTTTGATAACAGTTATATTAATTTTATTATTAAAATTAGGCAAAGATATCTGCAACTCATTAATTTATTGCAGCCTATGGGTGTTTGAAGTCTGATGGACGGCTTGCTCGTTTGCCACCTTCTATTATGAAAAAAAAAATGGTGTAAATATGTTGCAAGAATCTTAATATACAAAAGCCTAATACTTTATCCGTCTATAAAATATTCAAATAAAGCAGTCAAGACGCAGCACGCCTGTAGTGTAGCTCTTGACGCGACGACGGACTGCACGAGTACACTCCGCGTCTGAACACGTGCTTGCGCCTGTCTTAACGAACCCGCACTATCTCACAGTATCTACACACCTCAAGTACGTCTACACATCGTAACTTAGTACTACAGGAAAATTTCCCACTTGAATTTTAATTGTGGAAAATTGTATTGATTTTTTTTAAACGTTGATCTCTTTAACAAGCTGTTGTTAGCTTGGTGTGTCGGGTTAGTTTTACACACACATTAAGGACCGATGAGAATGTAATAATTTGAACAGTCTGTCCCCTTATTCTTAGGATTTTAAAGATTTGCAAGTTAAAATAACAATATTTAGGTACTTTATGTAATAAAACACGCTATTTTAGTTTTTAATCGTAATCTTTGACGCGTTTTAACCCGGCTAGGGTGCTGCTCTACCTTTTATCGAGCTGAATAATCTTTGGATGTTTTTATGTTGAATAAAGTTTGATTGTTTTTTTGTTTGTTCCACGTGAACTTAAACGTACTGAACCGGGTTTAGCAAGTAACCTAGGCTATATTTTATATTTTTATTTACCTATCTACCTGAACGAAGTTGGGGCGGGTTGCTAGTCTTAAATATTACTATCGCCGTAAGCTAAGACCAAACAGACATTCAAATATTTGATTTTTGTAACAGGACAAAATGTTTTGTCTTGTCTGGACATCAACAATTACGCCACCTTTCACGCAATCCACCCATCTTTCCTTAAGCCTACCTCTACTGACATATCCTCCACGTTCACATCTATAACTCTCCTTGTCACATTCCATCCCTCGCTTCTTATAACATGCTAACCTTTTGCTCCTTAACTTTTTCACTATCGTTTTTACTTGCAGTCTTCTAATATACTCGTTTTGTAACTTATCCATTGAACGTAGATTTCGTGAAGGTAAATCGCAACAATATTATCCGCATGATAAGTTATCTCGAGCAAGATATTGATAAAGCGTGTGTATGAAGAGACAATCCGAGGAACATACGACGGTGATCCGAAAATACTAACCTTGTACATGTAAACCGTCGAAGTATTTGTTTTTACATTATACTGTGTTGTTTATTTTATTTTGACTGCTATGAGACATGTAAGTTTATTGTTTTTTTATTTATTTTTATATTTGACTTTTTGTTTAATGTATTCTCGATTCTGGTTTTGTAAATGGCTTGCTTTTGTTCGTAAACAAGATTCAACTTGATGTGGGAGTACTACTTGTGATCGACACTTCGCTTGGAAAGTTATAGGAATAATTTAAATGTCATCAAAGTAAGAGAACCTGATCGTTGAGGTGTAGATATTGTTTTTATTTTTTTATGGTAGCAGGTGGCAAATGAGCAAGCGGATCACCAGATGTTTAGTGAACGTAAGTCATAGACATCTGCAACAAGCAAATGTGTTGCAGATGCCTACCTTTAATGAGGAGGGCATAGGATAGACAGGAATAAGGATATTTATTTTTCCCTGTTAACCCCCTCCCCGTCCAATCCTCTTCCCGTTCCTATCTTATCTTATCCTTATGAGGAGGGTGGGAAGGGGAAGAGGACTGAAATTAGGCCTCCGGCACCTCACTCATCAGACGAAACGCAGAATAATTCTTCTTCACGCCTGTTTTCTGTGAGGTCGTGGTATTTCACCGGTCGAGCCGGCCCATTCGTGCAACAGATGTTGTTGTTGCGGACTCAACCACTGTTAGGTTAGGTGTTATTAGGTTTTTTACTTACTGATAACATTCTCATCTAATCATTTAATACTCGAATTGAATCCCTATTTCAGTTGAATTTTGTGATTCCTACTAATTCGTGAACTGTAGCCATATCCACATATTCTGCATTACATAGTACGTTTAAAAAATACCAAAAACAGAAACTCGCATGAGTAATGCCCACCCTAGATAACTGCCGACCTTCTAGTCGTAATATCAAGGTAACGATTTCTTAAACAATTATATTATCATTTAGTTCGCGTCATGTTTGTTGTTGTTAGTTCATTACAGTTTGTACTGTAATTGTAATTTAACGGTAGCACCTACATTGAAGACGTTTATGAAACAATCTTATTTTTTACATCGTTTAAGACGATAGAGGAATGAAAGTTATTCGTATTGTCACGGAATTGAAAAAGTTTTTACACAGGTAATTAATAAAAACTTCGTAATCGATTTCGATCGTTTCACAAGTTTCACTAATTCCTCGCCACTTCTATATATATAAAAGTTGATGTGTGTATGTTTATAGGTATGTAGACTCCGAAACAGCTCGATTTCGATCAAATTTTCAGGAAATTTGGCCAAGCGGGTGATCCAATCCAATGATCTAGTTTGTTAGCGACTAGATAAGCATAATTAGTGCTACCCGCTCGAAGCCGGGGCAGATCACTAGTTGTTAATGCAAATAAGATTTATAAATTTTGATCTTTGACTTATTTCAAAGTGACATTAGTACTTTTGGTTTCATCTTATTAGATTTTTTGTACTTTTTTTTGGTTTCTAGATTACAAACAGATTATGCTAATTTAACAACACCGGCCTAGCGGTCAACGTTATCGTCTCTCATTCGACGACAGTATGTCACTTGTAAGGTTTTTATTACACCTGTTGTGTTCTCAGATTTTCAACAAAGGGCACGCCAGATTTCAGCATCTCTGAAGACAGAGGTGAACTGTCAGTTTGTGAAGCTGGGTTCCAAAAAAAATCTTTTATGAGTACTGTATCAGTCTGAAATATGATTGGACAAAAAAAACGGATGCTAATTATTATGTCAAAAACATCATATTTTTCGAAGTCACATAACTCTTGGGGGTGATTAATGATCGCGAGGAATTCCTCAGGGCCTCGGTCCTCATTTGGGGACCCTTTATGTCTACGGGACCCTCGGCTGCAGCCCAAAAAGCCACAATGTAGATCCGCCCCTTTACGTAAATATGTTAGGTTTGCTTCACGGTGACCATGTGTCGGTTAATTTAATATTTACAAAGTTATTTAAAGACTCGTTTATTTAGACTACCGGCCTCCACTTAAGATTCATTTGAGAACTTCGTGGGTGTGTTTGATATTTTAAATAGGACTCGCTTTACTAAGAACTATGTTTTTATATATCTATCAGGTTTTTTGAAGTCGGATAAAAATATAAAAAGAGATAAAGGAGGAGATTCTCAATTACCTTGTATTTTTCTATGTTTTTTACCTCAGAACTTCGACATTTATGAACTGATCTCAACTTTTTTTTTCCCCAATCGATAGTTCTTGTTTACAAATTGGTCCAATTTAAATTTTTATTTCGATCCGCTAGTGGTTTCAGAGTTATTCAGGATTTTAGGGAATTGAAGTGGAATTCTTTTAGTTTTACTGCGTTTAAGTTATTGTTAAGGTTCTACATATACCTAGGATGCTAAGATTTAACGTACCATAAGCGTGGGTTTACACTGCCGAAAACATTCACACAAAACATATTGTCATCTCAGTTTCTTCAAAGAGAAACCTTGTATTGCGACAAGTTCATACGTCAGTGGAAACCCACGGTAGGATTATTCAGTCCGAACCTTTATAATCCAATTCCTTTTTTATAAAAAAAAGAGAGGCCCCTTTAAAAAAAACTATAAAGATCTCATATAAATAGAATTGTAATTGTATACAAAGCTAGAAGTGCCTCGCGGTATAACTCGCCCATGGTACGCTTACGTTGTTATGTTTTCGCTTAAAATTATTTTTCATTCTGCTCAGCTCTTAAGGGTCGTAGCGCGATGTTAAATAACATATAACCTTCTTAAGTAATTGCGCTTTCAAATGCTAAAATAGTTTCTTAAATCTGAACGGTAGTTCTTAAGATTAGCACGTTCAAACAAACTCTTCAGCATTTATATATTATATACAAAATAGTTGATAAAGACTTAGACATCGAAGTCACATATGTGTTTTAGTATGTAAGGAACTGAATGATGTGGCTGAGTCATAGCAGCGAACTTAGTCATCTGTGTGTATAAACAATCAGCGTTACTAACAACTTGCGGTTGTGAAAAATGTTACTATGTCTGCTTGAGATTACTCACCGCGGTCACTGCCGGGAATCCTAATGAGCGGAATTGTTGTAGGTCGCGCTATACGTTGTGACACGTCTGCTTGTATCATTACACTATTAACAAACTATTGTTTGTTATTATCATTCAGCCGTCCATTGCTAGATCTAGAACTCCGCCATGAATCGCCCCAAGGTCTCTTGCTGTCCGTACTCAGTGATGTACCGCAACCTTGACAGTATTGTTGGTCCATCATTTATTTATTCCATTTGTCAGTTTGAGAATTATGCTACTAATTTTGCTTCTATATGTTTCTAATAATTTATTTGTGTAGGAGGGGGGAGATATCTTCTAGATCTAGATATCCTGTCCTCTAGGAAAAGATTATGTGGAATTATACTCACTTAAAACCCTTCGGTGGCGAGAGGATCCGGGATCTCCAACGAAACGCACAGTCTCAAATCCTACGTTGGAGCAAACTATACTAAATATACTACTTATTATAGTTTGTTCCAATTCAAGTTGTAAATTTTGTAAACAAACAAACGGCGGCCATTACACATTATACTTTCATAGGAAATGTAATTTTGTGAAAATCGTGAAGATAAAGTGAACTTGTATAATAGGGATAGCTAATGTTTTAGGGTAATGAGAAAAGGTCGATTTCCGAAAATATTTTGGACTTAACGAATTTTCGCGTGAAAGGTAAAGTTTGTTTGTTCACAAACATCTTGATTTGAAACCAGCTACATCTAATATCTATATAGAACTTATCATTTTAGTTATTTTTTGTAAATTTTTTACGACTCTGATGAAATGTGTCCTTTCATAAAACATCGATAGGCTAGCCCTTTGCAAACGGTGCATTGTCCTCACAGTTACGGGCATTGTGCGGCTTCCGCTGTTCCATTGTGAGCTTTC